>CAKAJE020000292.1:0-26839 GCA_916610135.2 Macropis europaea
TTACGCTATCTGAAATAGGAGCGACGTAAATTGAACAAATGTGATAGAATTACGCTGCATTCTTATATTAACCAAAATATAAAATGATCTAATCGGGTCTCTATGTGCCCAACCCTAGAAGCTTAATAGTGCATTTTACTCGCCATTTCTTGCGCTTTGAGATGCCGCTTAGCCCAATACGCTATCTGAAATAGGAGCGACGTAAATTAAACAAATGTGATAGAATTTCGCTGAATTCTTGTTTTAACCTTAATGTAAAATGATCTAATCGGGTCTTTGTTCGCCCTACCCTAGAAGTTTAATAGTGCATTTCACTCGTCATTTCATGCGCTTTGAGTTGCCGCTTAGCCCAATAAGCTATCTGAAATAGGAGCGACGTAAATTGAACAAATGTGATAGAATTTCGCTGGATTCTTATATTAACCAAAATATAAAATGAACTAATCGGGTCTCTGATTGCCTTATCCTAGAAGTTTAATAGTGCATTTTACTCGCCATTTCATGCGCTTTGAGATGCCGCTTAGCCCAATAAGCTATCTGAAATAGGAGCGATGTAACTTGAACAAATGTGATAGAATTTCGCTGAATTCTTAAATTAACCATAATATGAAATGACCTAATCGGGTCTCTGTTTGCCCTACCCTAGAAGTTTAATAGAGCATTTTACTCGTCATTTCATGCGCTTTGAGATGCCGCCTAGCCCAGTACGCTATCTGAAATAGGAGCGACGTAAATTGAACAAATGTGATAGAATTTCGCTGGATTCTTTTATTTACCATAATGTTAAATGATCTAATCGGGTCTCTGTTCGCCCTAGCGTAGAAGCTTATTGGTGCATTTTATTCGTCATTTCGTGCGCTTTGAGATGCCGCTTAGCCCAATACGCTATCTGAAATAGGAGCGACGCAAATTGAACAAATGCGATAGAATTTCGCTGAATTCTTATATTAACCATAATATTAAATGATGTAATCGGGTCTCTGTTCGCCCTACCCAAGAAGTTTAATAGTGCATTTCTCTCGTCATTTCATGCGCTTTGAGATGCCGCTTAGCCCAATAGCTATCTGAAATAGGAGCGACGTAAATTGAACAAATGTGATAGAATTTCCCTGAAATCTTATATTAACCGTAATATAAAATGATCTAATCGGGTCTCTGTTTGCATTACCCTCGAAGTTTAATAGTGCATTTTACTCGCCTTTCCACGCGCTTTAAGATGCCGCCTATCCGAGTACGCTATCTGAAATAGGAGCGACGTAAGTTGAACAAATGTGACAGAATAACGCTGAATTCTTATATTAACCGTAACATAAAATGGTCTAATCGGGTCTCCATTTGCCTTATCCTAGAAGTTTAATAGTGCATTTTACTCGCCATTTCATGCGCATGGAGATGCGGCTTAGCCCAATACGCTATTTGAAATAGGAGCGATGTAAATTGAACAAATGTGATAGAATTTCGCTGAATTCTTAAATTAACCATAATATGAAATGACCTAATCGGGTCTCTGTTCGCCCTACCCAAGAAGTTTAATAGTGCATTTCTCTCGTCATTTCATACGCTTTGAGATGCCGCTTAGCCCAATACGCTATCTGAAATAGGAGCGACGTAAATTGAACAAATGTGATAGAATTTCCCTGAAATCTTATATTAAACAATACATAAAATGATCTAAACGGGACTCTGACTGCCCTACCATAGAAGTTTAGTAGTGCATTTTACTCGCCCTTCCACGCGCTTTAAGATGCCGCCTAGCCCAGTACACTATCTGAAATAGGAGCGACGTATGTTGAACAAATGTGATAGAATTACGCTGAATTCTTATATTCACCGTAATATACAATGATCTAATCGGGTCTCTGTTTGCCTTACCCTAGAAGTTTAATAGTGCATTTTACTCGCAATTTCATGCGCTTTGAGATGCCGCTTAGCCCAATACGCTATCTGAAATAGGAGCGACGTAAATTGAACAAATGTGATAGAATTACGCTGAATTCTTATATTAACCGTAATATAAAATGGTCTAATCGGATCTCCGTTTGCCTTATCCTAGAAGTTTATTAGTGAATTTTACTCGTCATTCCATGCGCTTTGAGATGCCGCTTAGCCCAATACACTATCTGAAATAGGAGCGACGTAAATTGAAAAAATGTGATAGAATTTCGCTGAATTCTTATATTAACCAAAATATAAAATGATCTAGTGGGGTCTCTGTTTGCCCTACCCTAGAAGTTTAATAGTGAATTTTACTCGCCATTTCTTGCGCTTTGAGATGCCGCTTAGCCCAATACGCTATCTGAAATAGGAGCGACGTAAAATGAACAAATGTGATAGAATATCGCTGAATTCTTATATTAACCATAATATAAAATGATGTAATCGGGACTCTGTTCGCCCTACCCAAGAAGTTTAATAGTGCATTTCTCTCGTCATTTCATGCGCTTTGAGATGCCGCTTAGCCCAATACGCTATCTGAAATAGGAGCGACGTAAATTGAACAAATGTGATAGAATTACGCTGAATTCTTATATTAACCGTAATATAAAATGGTCTAATCGGATCTACGTTTGCCTTATCCTAGAAGTTTATTAGTGAATTTTACTCGTCATTCCATGCGCTTTGAGATGCCGCTTAGCCCCGTACGCTATCTGAAATAGGAGCGACGTTAGTTGAAGAAATGTGATAGAATTACGCTGAATTCTTATATTAACCGTAATATAAAATGATGTATTCGGGTGTCTGTTCGCCCTACCCTAGAAGTTTAATAGTGCATTTCACTCGCCATTCCATGCGCTTTGAGATGCCGCTTAGCACAATACGCTATCTGAAATAGGAGCGACGTAAATTGAACAAATGTGATAGAATTTCGCTGAATTCTTATATTAACCAAAATTTGAAATGATCTTATCGGGTCTCTGATTGCCCTACCCTAGAAGTTTAATAGTGCATTTTACTCGCCCTTTCGTGCGCTGTGAGATGCCGCTTAGCCCAATACGCTATCTGAAATAGGAGCGACGTAAATTGAACAAATGTGATAGAATGTCGCTGGAATCTTATATTAACCAAAATATAAAATGATCTAATCGGATCTCTGATTGCCCTATCATAGAAGTTTAGTAGTGCATTTTACTCGCCATTCCACGCGCTTTAAGTTGCCGCCTAGCCCAGTACGCTATCTGAAATAGGACCTACGCAAGTTGAACAAATGTCACAGAATTACGCTGAATTCTTATGTTAACCGTAATATAAAATGATCTAATCGGGTCTCTGTTCGCCCTACCCAAGAAGTTTAATAGTGCATTTCTCTCGTCATTTCATGCGCTTTGAGATGCCGCTTAGCCCAATACGCTATCTGAAATAGGAGCGACGGAAATTGAACAAATGTGATAAAATTTCGCTGAATTCTTATATTAACCGTAATATAAAATGATCTAATCGGGTCTCTGTTTGCCTTACCCTAGAAGTTTAATAGTGCATTTTACTCGCCATTTCATGCGCTTTGAGATGCCGCCTATCCGAGTACGCTATCTGAAATAGGAGCGACGTAAATTGAACAAATGTGTTAGAATCTTGCTGAATTCTTAAATTAACCATAATATAAAATGATCTAATCTGGTCTCTGATTGCCCTACCCTAGAAGTTTAGTAGTGCATTTTACTCGCCATTTCATGCGCCTTGAGATGCCGCTTATCCCAATACGCTATCTGAAATAGGAGCGACGTAAATTGAACAAATGTGATAGAATTTCGCTGAATTCTTATATTAACCAAAATATAAAATGATCTAAGCGGGTCTCTGATTGCCCTATCATAGAAGCTTAATAGTGCATTTTACTCGCCATTCCACGCCCTTTAAGTTGCCGCCTAGCCCAGTACGCTATCTGAAATAGGAGCTACGTAAGTTGAACAAATGTCACAGAATTACGCTGAATTCTTATATTAACCGTAATATAAAATGATCTAATCGGGTCTCTGTTTGCCTTATCCTAGAAATTTAATAGTGCATTTTACTCGTCAATTCATGCGCTATGCGATGCCGCTTAGCCCAATAAGCTATCTGAAATAGCAGCGACGTAAATTGAACAAATGTGATAGTATTTCGCTGAATTGATAAATTAACCATAATATAAAATGATCTAATCGAGTCTCTATTTGCCCTACCCTAGAAGTTTAATAGTGCATTTTACTCGCCATTCCGCGCGCTTTAAGATGCCGCTTAGCCCAATACGCTATCTGAAATAGGAGCGACGTAAATTGAACAAATGTGATAGAATTTCGCTGAATTCTTATATTAACCAAAATATAAAATGATCTAATCGGGTCTCTGATTGCCCTACCCTAGAAGTTTAATAGTGCATTTTACTCGCCATTTCATGCGCTTTGAGATGCCGCTTAGCCCAATACGCTATCTGAAATAGGAGCGACGTAAATTAAACAAATGTGATAGAACTTCGCTGAATTATTGTATTAACCATAATATAAAACGATCTAATCGGGTCTCTGATTGCCCTATCATAGAAGTTTAACAGTGCATTTTACTCGCCATTCCACGCGCTTTAAGTTGCCGCCTAGCCCAGCACGCTATCTGAAATAGGAGCTACGTAAGTTGAACAAATGTCACAGAATTACGCTGAATTCTTATATTAACCGTAATATAAAATGATCTAATCGGGTCTCTGTTTGCCTTATCCTAGAAGTTTAATAGTGCATTTTACTCGCCATTTCATGCGCTTTGAGATGCCGCTTAGCCCAATACGCTATCTGATATAGGAGCGACGTAAATTGAACAAATGTGATAGAATTACGCTGAATCCTTATATTAACCAAAATATAAAATGATCTAATCGGGTCTCTGATTGCCCTATCATAGAAGTTTAATAGTGCATTTTACTCGCCATTCCACGCGCTTTAAGATGCCGCCTAGCCCAGTATGCTATCTGAAATAGGAACGACGTAAATTGAACAAATGTGATAGACTTTTGCTGA
Source organism: Macropis europaea (assembly GCA_916610135.2). Classification (NCBI taxonomy): domain Eukaryota; kingdom Metazoa; phylum Arthropoda; class Insecta; order Hymenoptera; family Melittidae; genus Macropis; species Macropis europaea. The sequence continues at coordinate 4,986 of CAKAJE020000292.1, forward strand.
ATTCTTAAATGAACCATAATATAAAATGATCTAATCTGGTCTCTGATTGCCCTACCCTAGAAGTTTAATAGTGCATTTTACGAGCCATTTCTTGCGCTTTGAGATGCAGCTTAGCCCAATACGCTATCTGAAATAGGAGCGACGTAAATTGAACAAATGTGATAGAATTTCGCTGAATTCTTATATTAACCAAAATATAAAATGATCTAATCGGGTCTCTGATTGCCCTATCATAGATGTTTAAGAGTGCATTTTACTCGCCATTCCACGCGCTTTGAGATGCCGCCTAGCCCAGTACGCTATCTGAAATAGGAGCGACGTAAGTTGAACAAATGTGATAGAATTACGCTGAATTCTTAATTTAACCATAATATAAAATGATCTAATCTGGTCTCTGATTGCCCTACCCTAGAAGTTTAATAGTGCATTTCACTCGTCATTTCATGCGCTTTGAGATGCCGCTTAGCCCAATAAGCTATCTGAAATAGGAGCGACGTAAATTGACCAAATGTGATAGAATTTCGCTGAATTCTTATATTAACCAAAATATAAAATGATCAAATCGGGCCTCTGATTGCCCTATCATAGAAGTTTAATAGTGAATTTTACTCGCCCTTCCACGCGCTTTAAGATGCCGCCTAGCCCAGTACACTATCTGAAATAGGAGCGACGTAAATTGAAAAAATGTGATAGAATTTCGCTGAATTCTTATATCAACCAAAATATAAAATGATCTAATGGGGTCTCTGTTTGCCCTACCCTAGAACTTTAATAGTGCATTTTACTCGCCCTTTCGTGCGCTTTGAGATGCCGCTTAGCCCAATACGCTATCTGAAATAGGAGCGACGTAAATTGAACAAATGTGATAGAATTTCGCTGAATTCTTATCTTAACCTTCATGTAAAATGATCTAATCGGGGCTCTGGTTGCCCTACCCTAGAAGTTTAATAGTGCATTTTACTCGCCATTTCATGCGCCTTGAGATGCCGCTTATCCCAATACGCTATCTGAAATAGGAGCGACGTAAATTGAACGAATGTGATAGAATTTCGCTGAATTCTTATATTAACCAAAATATAAAATGATCTAAGCGGGTCTCTGATTGCCCTATCATAGAAGCTTAATAGTGCATTTTACTCGCCATTCCACGCCCTTTAAGTTGCCGCCTAGCCCAGTACGCTATCTGAAATAGGAGCTACGTAAGTTGAACAAATGTCACAGAATTACGCTGAATTCTTATATTAACCGTAATATAAAATGATCTAATCGGGTCTCTGTTTGCCTTATCCTAGAAGTTTAATAGTGCATTTTACTCGCCATTTCTTGCGCTTTGAAATGCCGCTTAGCCCAATACGCTATCTGAAATATCAGCGACGTAAATTGAACAAATGTGATAGAATTACGCTGAATTCTTATATTAACCAAAATATAAAATGATCTAATCGGGTCTCTGATTGCCCTACCGTAGAAGTTTAGTAGTGCATTTTACGCGCCCTTTCGTGCGCTTTGAGATGCCGCTTAGCCCAATACGCTATCTGAAATATCAGCGACGTAAATTGAACAAATGTGATAGAATTACGCTGAATTCTTATATTAACCGTAATATAAAATGATCTGTTCGGGTCTCTGTTTGCCTTATCCTAGAAGTTCAATAGTGCATTTCACTCGTCATTTCATGCGCTTTGAGATGCCGCTTAGCCCAGTAGCTATCTGAAATAGGAGCGACGTAAATTGAACAAATGTGATAGAATTTCCCTGAAATCTTATATTAACCGTAATATAAAATGATCTAATCGGGTCTCTGTTTGCATTACCCTAGAAGTTTAATAGTGCATTTTACTCGCCATTCCACGCGCTTTAGGATGCCGCCTATCAGAGTACGCTATCTGAAATAGGAGCGACGTAAGTTGAACAAATGTGATAGAATAACGCTGAATTCTTATATTAACCGTAATATAAAATGGTCTAATCGGATCTACGTTTGCCTTATCCTAGAAGTTTATTAGTGCATTTTACTCGTCATTCCATGCGCTTTGAGATGCCGCTTAGCCCAATACGCTATCTGAAATAGGAGCGATGTAAATTGAACAAATGTGATAGAATTTCGCTGAATTCTTATATTAACCAAAATATAAAATGATCTAATGGGGTCTCTGTTTGCCTTATCCTAGAAGTTTAATAGTGCATTTTACTCGCCATTTCATGCGCATTGAGATGCCGCTTAGCCCAATACGCTATCTGAAATAGGAGCGACGTAAATTGAAAAAATGTGATAGAATTTCGCTGAATTCTTATATTAACCAAAATATAAAATGATCTAATCGGGTCTATATGTGCCCAACCCTAGAAGCTTAATAGTGCATTTTACTCGCCATTTCATGCGCTTTGAGATGCCGCTTAGCCCAATACGCTATCTGAAATAGGAGCGATGTAAATTGAACAAATGTGATAGAATTTCCCTGAAATCTTATATTAACCGTAATATAAAATGATCTAATCGGGTCTCTGTTTGCATTACCCTCGAAGTTTAATAGTGCATTTTACTCGCCTTTCCACGCGCTTTAAGATGCCGCCTATCCGAGTACGCTATCTGAAATAGGAGCGACGTAAGTTGAACAAATGTGATAGAATAACGCTGAATTCTTATATTAACCGTAATATAAAATGGTCTAATCGTGTCTCCATTTGCCTTATCCTTGAAGTTTAATAGTGCATTTTACTCGCCATTTCATGCGCATGGAGATGCGGCTTAGCCCAATACGCTATTTGAAATAGGAGCGATGTAAATTGAACAAATGTGATAGAATTTCGCTGAATTCTTAAATTAACCATAATATGAAATGACCTAATCGGGTCTCTGTTCGCCCTACCCAAGAAGTTTAATAGTGCATTTCTCTCGTCATTTCATACGCTTTGAGATGGCGCTTAGCCCAATACGCTATCTGAAACAGGAGCGACGTAAATTGAACAAATGTGATAGAATTTCCCTGAAATCTTATATTAAACAATACATAAAATGATCTAAACGGGACTCTGACTGCCCTATCATAGAAGTTTAGTAGTGCATTTTACTCGCCCTTCCACGCGCTTTAAGATGCCGCCTAGCCCAGTACACTATCTGAAATAGGAGCGACGTATGTTGAACAAATGTGATAGAATTACGCTGAATTCTTATATTCACCGTAATATAAAATGATCTAATCGGGTCTCTGTTTGCCTTACCCTAGAAGTTTAATAGTGCATTTTACACGCAATTTCATGCGCTTTGAGATGCCGCTTAGCCCAATACGCTATCTGAAATAGGAGCGACGTAAATTGAACAAATGTGATAGAATTACGCTGAATTCTTATATTAACCGTAATATAAAATGGTCTAATCGGATCTACGTTTGCCTTATCCTAGAAGTTTATTAGTGCATTTTACTCGTCATTCCATGCGCTTTGAGATGCCGCTTAGCCCAATACGCTATCTGAAATAGGAGCGATGTAAATTGAACAAATGTGAATAGAATTTCGCTGAATTCTTATATTAACCCAAAATATAAAGTGATGTAATCGGGTCTCTGTTCGCCCTACCCAAGAAGTTTAATAGTGCATTTCTCTCGCCATTTCATGCGCTTCCAGATGCCGCTTAGCCCAATAGCTATCTGAAATAGGAGCGACGTAAATTGAACAAATGTGATAGAATTTCCCTGAAATCTTATATTAAAGAAAATATAAAATGATCTAAACGGGACTCTGATTGCCCTATCATAGACGGTAGTAGTGCATTTTACTCGCCCTTCCACGCGCTTTAAGATGCCGCCTAGCCCAGTACACTATCTGAAATAGGAGCGACGTAAATTGAAAAAATGTGATAGAATTTCGCTGAATTCTTATATTAACCAAAATATAAAATGATCTAATGGGGTCTCTGTTTGCCCTACCCATAGAAGTTTAATAGTGAATTTTACTCGCCATTTCTTGCGCTTTGAGATGCCGCTTAGCCCAATACGCTATCTGAAAATAGGAGCGACGTAAAATGAACAAATGTGATAGGATTTCGCTGAATTCTAAATTAACCATAATATAAAATGATCTAATCGGGTCTATATGTGCCCAACCCTAGAAGCTTAATAGTGCATTTTACTCGCCATTTCTTGCGCTTTGAGATGCCGCTTAGCCCAATACGCTATCTGAAATAGGAGCGACGTAAATTGAACAAATGTGATAGAATTTCCCTGAAATCTTATATTAAACAATACATAAAATGATCTAAAACGGGACTCTGACTGCCCTACCATAGAAGTTAGTAGTGCATTTTACTCGCCCTTCCACGCGCTTTAAGATGCCGCCTAGCCCAGTACACTATCTGAAATAGGAGCGACGTATGTTGAACAAATGTGATAGAATTACGCTGAATTCTTATATTCACCGTAATATAAAATGATCTAATCGGGTCTCTGTTTGCCTTACCCTAGAAGTTTAATAGTGCATTTTACACGCAATTTCATGCGCTTTGAGATGCCGCTTAGCCCAATACGCTATCTGAAATAGGAGCGACGTAAATTGAACAAATGTGATAGAATTACGCTGAATTCTTATATTAACCGTAATATAAAATGGTCTAATCGGATCTACGTTTGCCTTATCCTAGAAGTTTATTAGTGCATTTTACTCGTCATTCCATGCGCTTTGAGATGCCGCTTAGCCCAATACGCTATCTGAAATAGGAGCGATGTAAATTGAACAAATGTGATAGGATTTCGCTGAATTCTTAAATTAACCATAATATAAAATGATCTAATAGGGTCTATATGTGCCCAACCCTAGAAGCTTAATAGTGCATTTTACTCGCCCTTTCGTGCGCTGTGAGATGCCGCTTAGCCCAATACGCTATCTGAAATAGGAGCGACGTAAATTGAACAAATGTGATAGAATGTCGCTGGAATCTTATATTAACCAAAATATAAAATGATCTAATCGGATCTCTGATTGCCCTATCATAGAAGTTTAGTAGTGCATTTTACTCGCCATTCCACGCGCTTTAAGTTGCCGCCTAGCCCCAGTACGCTATCTGAAATAGGAGCTACGTAAGTTGAACAAATGTCACAGAATTACGCTGAATTCTTATGTTAACCGTAATATAAAATGATCTATTCGGTCTCTGTTTGCCTTATCCTAGAAGTTTAATAGTGCATTTTACTCGCCCTTTCGTGCGCTGTGAGATGCCGGCTTAGCCCAATACGCTATCTGAAATAGGAGCGACGTAAATTGAAAAATGTGATAGAATTTCGCTGAATTCTTATATTAACCAAAATATAAAATGATCTAATCGGGTCTATATGTGCCCAACCCTAGAAGCTTAATAGTGCATTTTACTCGCCATTTCTTGCGCTTTGAGATGCCGCTTAGCCCAATACGCTATCTGAAATAGGAGCGACGTAAATTGAACAAATGTGATAGAATTTCGCTGAATTCTTATATTAACCAAAATATAAAATGATCTAATCGGGTCTCTATGTGCCCAACCCTAGAAGCTTAATAGTGCATTTTACTCGCCATTTCTTGCGCTTTGAGATGCCGCTTAGCCCAATACGCTATCTGAAATAGGAGCGACGTAAATTAAACAAATGTGATAGAATTTCGCTGAATTCTTATTTTAACCTTAATGTAAAATGATCTAATCGGGTCTTTGTTCGCCCTACCCTAGAAGTTTAATAGTGCATTTCACTCGTCATTTCATGCGCTTTGAGTTGCCGCTTAGCCCAATAAGCTATCTGAAATAGGAGCGACGTAAATTGAACAAATGTGATAGAACTTCGCTGAATTCTTATATTAACCGTAATATAAAATGATCTTATCGGGTCTCTGATTGCCCCACCCTAGAAGTTTAATAGTGCATTTTACTCGCCCTTTCGTGCGCTTTGAGATGCCGCTTAGCCCAATACGCTATCTGAAATAGGAGCGACGTAAATTGAACAAATGTGATAGAATTTCGCTGGATTCTTATATTAACCAAAATATAAAATGAACTAATCGGGTCTCTGATTGCCCTATCATAGAAGTTTAATAGTGCATTTTTCTCGCCATTCCACGCGATTTAAGTTGCCGCCTAGCCCAGTACGCTATCTGAAATAGGAGCTACGTAACTTGAACAAATGTGACAGAATTACGCTGGATTCTTATATTAACCGTAATATAAAATGATCTAATCGGGTCTCTGTTTGCCTTATCCTAGAAGTTTAATAGTGCATTTTACTCGCCATTTCATGCGCTTTGAGATGCCGCTTAGCCCAATAAGCTATCTGAAATAGGAGCGATGTAACTTGAACAAATGTGATAGAATTTCGCTGAATTCTTAAATTAACCAGAATATGAAATGACCTAATCGGGTCTCTGTTTGCACTACCCTAGAAGTTTAATAGAGCATTTTACTCGTCATTTCATGCGCTTTGAGATGCCGCCTAGCCCAGTACGCTATCTGAAATAGGAGCGACGTAAATTGAACAAATGTGATAGAATTTCCCTGAAATCTTATATTAACCGTAATATAAAATGACCTAATCTGGTCTCTGTTTGCATTACCCTAGAAGTTTAATAGTGCATTTTAGTCGCCATTCCACGCGCTTTAGGATGCCGCCTATCAGAGTACGCTATCTGAAATAGGAGCGACGTAAGTTGAACAAATGTGATAGAATAACGCTGAATTCTTATATTAACCGTAATATAAAATGGTCTAATCGGGTCTCCGTTTGCCTTATCCTAGAAGTTTAATAGTGCATTTTACTCGCCATTTAATGCGCATTGAGATGCCGCTTAGCCCAATACGCTATTTGAAATAGGAGCGATGTAAATTGAACAAATGTGATAGAATTTCGCTGAATTCTGTAATTAACCATAATATGAAATGACCTAATCGGGTCTCTGTTCGCCCTACCCAAGAAGTTTAATAGTGCATTTCTCTCGTCATTTCATGCGCTTTGAGATGCCGCTTAGCCCAATAGCTATCTGAAATAGGAGCGACGTAAATTGAACAAATGTGATAGAATTTCGCTGAATTCTTATATTAACCGTAATATAAAATGGTCTAATCGGGTCTCCGTTTGCCTTATCCTAGAAGTTTAATAGTGCATTTTACTCGCCATTTCATGCGCATTGAGATGCCGCTTAGCCCAATACGCTATCTGAAATAGGAGCGACGTAAAATGAACAAATGTGATAGGATTTCGCTGAATTCTTAAATTAACCATAATATAAAATGATCTAATCGGGTCTCTATGTGCCCAACCCTAGAAGCTTAATAGTGTATTTTACTCGCCATTTCTTGCGCTTTGAGATGCAGCTTAGCCCAATACGCTATCTGAAATAGGAGCGACGCAAATTGAACAAATGTGATAGAATTTCGCTGAATTCTTATATTAACCGTAATATAAAATGATCTAATCGGGTCTCTGTTTGCATTACCCGAGAAGTTTAATAGTGCATTTTACTCGCCATTCCACGCGCTTTAAGATGCCGCCTATCCGAGTACGCTTTCTGAAATACGAGCGGCGTAAGTTGAACAAATGTGATAGAATAACGCTGAATTCTTATATTAACAGTAATATAAAATGGTCTAATCGGGTCTCCGTTTGCCTTATCCTAGAAGTTTAATAGTGCATTTTACTCGCCATTCCACGCGCTTTAAGATACCGCTTAGCCCAGTACGCTATCTGAAATAGGAGCGACGTAAATTGAACAAATGTGATAGAATTTCGCTGAATTCTTATATTAACCGTAATATAAAATGATCTAATCGGGTCTCTGTTTGCCTTACCCTAGAAGTTTAATAGTGCATTTTACTCGCCATTTCATGCGCTTTGAGATGCCGCTTAGCCCAATATGCTATCTGATATAGGAGCGACGTAAATTGAACAAATGTCATAGAATTACGCTGAATTCTTATATTAACCAAAATATAAAATGATCTAATGGGGTCTCTGATTGCCCTATCATAGAAGATTAATAGTGCATTTTACTCGCCATTCCACGCGCTTTAAGATGCCGCCTAGCCCAGTATGCTATCTGAAATAGGAACGACGTAACTTGAACAAATGTGACAGAATTACGCTGGATTCTTATATTAACCATAATATGAAATGACCTAATCGGGTCTCTGTTTGCCCTACCCTAGAAGTTTAATAGCGCATTTTACTCGTCATTTCATGCGCTTTGAGATGCCGCCTAGCCCAGTGCGCTATCTGAAATAGGAGCGACGTAAATTGAACAAATGTGATAGAATTTCGCTGGATTCTTTTATTTACCATAATGTTAAATGATCTAATAGGGTCTCTGTTCGCCCTAGCGTAGAAGCTTAATAGTGCATTTTATTCGTCATTTCATGCGCTTTGAGATGCCGCTTAGCCCAATACGCTATCTGAAATAGGAGCGACGTAAATTGAACAAATGTGATAGAATTACGCTGAATCCTTATATTAACCAAAATATAAAATGATCTAATCGGGTCTCTGATTGCCCTATTATAGAAGTTTAATAGTGCATTTTACTCGCCATTCCACGCGCTTTAAGATGCCGCCTAGCCCAGTATGCTATCTGAAATAGGAACGACGTAAATTGAACAAATGTGATAGAATTACGCTGCATTCTTATATTAACCGTAATATAAAATGGTCTAATCGGATCTCCGTTTGCCTTATCCTAGAAGTTTATTAGTGCATTTTACTCGTCATTCCATGCGCTTTGAGATGCCGCTTAGCCCAATACGCTATCTGAAATAGGAGCGACGTAAATTGAAAAAATGTGATAGAATTTCGCTGAATTCTTATATTAACCAAAATATAAAATGATCTAATCGGGTCTATATGTGCCCAACCCTAGAAGCTTAATAGTGCATTTTACTCGCCCTTTCGTGCGCTTTGAGATGCCGCTTAGCCCAATACGCTATCTGAAATAGGAGCGACGTAAATTGAACAAATGTGATAGAATTTCGCTGGATTCTTATATTAACCAAAATATAAAATGAACTAATCGGGTCTCTGATTGCCCTATCATAGAAGTTTAATAGTGCATTTTTCTCGCCATTCCACGCGGTTTAAGTTGCCGCCTAGCCCAGTACGCTATCTGAAATAGGAGCTACGTAACTTGAACAAATGTGACAGAATTACGCTGGATTCTTATATTAACCGTAATATAAAATGATCTAATCGGGTCTCTGTTTGCCTTATCCTAGAAGTTTAATAGTGCATTTTACTCGCCATTTCATGCGCTTTGAGATGCCGCTTAGCCCAATAAGCTATCTGAAATAGGAGCGATGTAACTTGAACAAATGTGATAGAATTTCGCTGAATTCTTAAATTAACCATAATATGAAATGACCTAATCGGGTCTCTGTTTGCCCTACCCTAGAAGTTTAATAGAGCATTTTACTCGTCATTTCATGCGCTTTGAGATGCCGCCTAGCCCAGTACGCTATCTGAAATAGGAGCGACGTAAATTGAACAAATGTGATAGAATTTCGCTGGATTCTTTTATTTACCATAATGTTAAATGATCTAATCGGGTCTCTGTTCGCCCTAGCGTAGAAGCTTAATGGTGCATTTTATTCGTCATTTCGTGCGCTTTGAGATGCCGCTTAGCCCAATACGCTATCTGAAATAGGAGCGACGCAAATTGAACAAATGCGATAGAATATCGAGGAATTCTTATATTAACCATAATATAAAATGATGTAATCGGGTCTCTGTTCGCCCTACCCAAGAAGTTTAATAGTGCATTTCTCTCGTCATTTCATGCGCTTTGAGATGCCGCTTAGCCCAATAGCTATCTGAAATAGGAGCGACGTAAATTGAACAAATGTGATAGAATTTCCCTGAAATCTTATATTAACCGTAATATAAAATGATCTAATCGGGTCTCTGTTTGCATTACCCTCGAAGTTTAATAGTGCATTTTACTCGCCTTTCCACGCGCTTTAAGATGCCGCCTATCCGAGTACGCTATCTGAAATAGGAGCGACGTAAGTTGAACAAATGTGATAGAATAACGCTGAATTCTTATATTAACCGTAATATAAAATGGTCTAATCGGGTCTCCATTTGCCTTATCCTAGAAGTTTAATAGTGCATTTTACTCGCCATTTCATGCGCATGGAGATGCGGCTTAGCCCAATACGCTATTTGAAATAGGAGCGATGTAAATTGAACAAATGTGATAGAATTTCGCTGAATTCGTAAATTAACCATAATATGAAATGACCTAATTGGGTCTCTGTTCGCCCTACCCAAGAAGTTTAATAGTGCATTTCTCTCGTCATTTCATACGCTTTGAGATGCCGCTTAGCCCAATACGCTATCTGAAATAGGAGCGACGTAAATTGAACAAATGTGATAGAATTTCCCTGAAATCTTATATTAAACAATACATAAAATGATCTAAACGGGACTCTGACTGCCCTACCATAGAAGTTTAGTAGTGCATTTTACTCGCCCTTCCACGCGCTTTAAGATGCCGCCTAGCCCAGTACACTATCTGAAATAGGAGCGACGTATGTTGAACAAATGTGATAGAATTACGCTGAATTCTTATATTCACCGTAATATACAATGATCTAATCGGGTCTCTGTTTGCCTAACCCTAGAAGTTTAATAGTGCATTTTACACGCAATTTCATGCGCTTTGAGATGCCGCTTAGCCCAATACGCTATCTGAAATAGGAGCGACGTAAATTGAACAAATGTGATAGAATTACGCTGAATTCTTATATTAACCGTAATATAAAATGGTCTAATCGGATCTACGTTTGCCTTATCCTAGAAGTTTATTAGTGAATTTCACTCGTCATTCCATGCGCTTTGAGATGCCGCTTAGCCCAATACACTATCTGAAATAGGAGCGACGTAAATTGAAAAAATGTGATAGAATTTCGCTGAATTCTTATATTAACCAAAATATAAAATGATCTAATGGGGTCTCTGTTTGCCCTACCCTAGAAGTTTAATAGTGAATTTTACTCGCCATTTCTTGCGCTTTGAGATGCCGCTTAGCCCAATACGCTATCTGAAATAGGAGCGACGTAAAATGAACAAATGTGATAGAATATCGCTGAATTCTTATATTAACCATAATATAAAATGATGTAATCGGGTCTCTGTTCGCCCTACCCAAGAGGTTTAATAGTGCATTTCTCTCGTCATTTCATGCGCTTTGAGATGCCGCTTAGCCCAATAGCTATCTGAAATAGGAGCGACGTAAATTGAACAAATGTGATAGAATTTCCCTGAAATCTTATATTAACCGTAATATAAAATGATCTAATCGGGTCTCTGTTTGCATTACCCTCGAAGTTTAATAGTGCATTTTACTCGCCCTTCCACGCGCTTTAAGATGCCGCCTAGCCCAGTAGGCTATCTGAAATAGGAGCGACGTAAGATGAACAAATGTGATGTAAGTACGCTGAATTCTTATATTAACCGTAATATAAAATGAACTAATCGGGTCTCCGTTTGCCTTATCCTAGAAGTTTAATAGTGCATTTTACTCGCCATTCCGCGCGCTTTAAGATGCCGCTTAGCCCAATACGCTATCTGAAATAGGAGCGACGTAAATTGAACAAATGTGATAGAATTTCGCAGAATTCTTATATTAACCAAAATATAAAATGATCTAATCGGGTCTCTGATTGCCCTATCATAGAAGTTTAATAGTGCATTTTACTCGCCATTCCACGCGCTTTAAGATGCCGCCTATCCGAGTACGCTTTCTGAAATACGAGCGGCGTAAGTTGAACAAATGTGATAGAATAACGCTGAATTCTTATATTAACAGTAATATAAAATGGTCTAATCGGGTCTCCGTTTGCCTTATCCTAGAAGTTTAATAGTGCATTTTACTCGCCATTCCACGCGCTTTAAGATACCGCGTAGCCCAGTACGCTATCTGAAATAGGAGCGACGTAAATTGAACAAATGTGATAGAATTTCGCTGAATTCTTATATTAACCGTAATATAAAATGATCTAATCGGGTCTCTGTTTGCCTTACCCTAGAAGTTTAATAGTGCATTTTACTCGCCATTTCATGCGCTTTGAGATGCCGCTTAGCCCAATATGCTATCTGATATAGGAGCGACGTAAATTGAACAAATGTCATAGAATTACGCTGAATTCTTATATTAACCAAAATATAAAATGATCTAATGGGGTCTCTGATTGCCCTATCATAGAAGATTAATAGTGCATTTTACTCGCCATTCCACGCGCTTTAAGATGCCGCCTAGCCCAGTATGCTATCTGAAATACGAACGACGTAACTTGAACAAATGTGACAGAATTACGCTGGATTCTTATATTAACCATAATATGAAATGACCTAATCGGGTCTCTGTTTGCCCTACCCTAGAAGTTTAATAGAGCATTTTACTCGTCATTTCATGCGCTTTGAGATGCCGCCTAGCCCAGTACGCTATCTGAAATAGGAGCGACGTAAATTGAACAAATGTGATAGAATTTCGCTGGATTCTTTTATTTACCATAATGTTAAATGATCTAATAGGGTCTCTGTTCGCCCTAGCGTAGAAGCTTAATAGTGCATTTTATTCGTCATTTCATGCGCTTTGAGATGCCGCTTAGCCCAATACGCTATCTGAAATAGGAGCGACGTAAATTGAACAAATGTGATAGAATTACGCTGAATCCTTATATTAACCAAAATATAAAATGATCTAATCGGGTCTCTGATTGCCCTATTATAGAAGTTTAATAGTGCATTTTACTCGCCATTCCACGCGCTTTAAGATGCCGCCTAGCCCAGTATGCTATCTGAAATAGGAACGACGTAAATTGAACAAATGTGATAGAATTACGCTGCATTCTTATATTAACCGTAATATAAAATGGTCTAATCGGATCTCCGTTTGCCTTATCCTAGAAGTTTATTAGTGCATTTTACTCGTCATTCCATGCGCTTTGAGATGCCGCTTAGCCCAATACGCTATCTGAAATAGGAGCGACGTAAATTGAAAAAATGTGATAGAATTTCGCTGAATTCTTATATTAACCAAAATATAAAATGATCTAATCGGGTCTATATGTGCCCAACCCTAGAAGCTTAATAGTGCATTTTACTCGCCATTTCTTGCGCTTTGAGATGCCGCTTAGCCCAATACGCTATCTGAAATAGGAGCGACGTAAATTGAACAAATGTGATAGAATTTCGCTGAATTCTTATATTAACCAAAATATAAAATGATCTAATCGGGTCTCTATGTGCCCAACCCTAGAAGCTTAATAGTGCATTTTACTCGCCATTTCTTGCGCTTTGAGATGCCGCTTAGCCCAATACGCTATCTGAAATAGGAGCGACGTAAATTAAACAAATGTGATAGAATTTCGCTGAATTCTTATTTTAACCTTAATGTAAAATGATCTAATCGGGTCTTTGTTCGCCCTACCCTAGAAGTTTAATAGTGCATTTCACTCGTCATTTCATGCGCTTTGAGTTGCCGCTTAGCCCAATAAGCTATGTGAAATAGGAGCGACGTAAATTGAACAAATGTGATAGAATTTCGCTGGATTCTTATATTAACCAAAATATAAAATGAACTAATCGGGTCTCTGATTGCCCTATCATAGAAGTTTAATAGTGCATTTTTCTCGCCATTCCACGCGGTTTAAGTTGCCGCCTAGCCCAGTACGCTATCTGAAATAGGAGCTACGTAACTTGAACAAATGTGACAGAATTACGCTGGATTCTTATATTAACCGTAATATAAAATGATCTAATCGGGTCTCTGTTTGCCTTATCCTAGAAGTTTAATAGTGCATTTTACTCGCCATTTCATGCGCTTTGAGATGCCGCTTAGCCCAATAAGCTATCTGAAATAGGAGCGATGTAACTTGAACAAATGTGATAGAATTTCGCTGGATTCTTTTATTTACCATAATGTTAAATGATCTAATCGGGTCTCTGTTCGCCCTAGCGTAGAAGCTTAATGGTGCATTTTATTCGTCATTTCGTGCGCTTTGAGATGCCGCTTAGCCCAATACGCTATCTGAAATAGGAGCGACGCAAATTGAACAAATGCGATAGAATATCGAGGAATTCTTATATTAACCATAATATAAAATGATGTAATCGGGTCTCTGTTCGCCCTACCCAAGAAGTTTAATAGTGCATTTCTCTCGTCATTTCATGCGCTTTGAGATGCCGCTTAGCCCAATAGCTATCTGAAATAGGAGCGACGTAAATTGAACAAATGTGATAGAATTTCCCTGAAATCTTATATTAACCGTAATATAAAATGATCTAATCGGGTCTCTGTTTGCATTACCCTCGAAGTTTAATAGTGCATTTTACTCGCCTTTCCACGCGCTTTAAGATGCCGCCTATCCGAGTACGCTATCTGAAATAGGAGCGACGTAAGTTGAACAAATGTGACAGAATAACGCTGAATTCTTATATTAACCGTAATATAAAATGGTCTAATCGGGTCTCCATTTGCCTTATCCTAGAAGTTTAATAGTGCATTTTACTCGCCATTTCATGCGCATGGAGATGCGGCTTAGCCCAATACGCTATTTGAAATAGGAGCGATGTAAATTGAACAAATGTGATAGAATTTCGCTGAATTCTTAAATTAACCATAATATGAAATGACCTAATCGGGTCTCTGTTCGCCCTACCCAAGAAGTTTAATAGTGCATTTCTCTCGTCATTTCATACGCTTTGAGATGCCGCTCAGCCCAATACGCTATCTGAAATAGGAGCGACGTAAATTGAACAAATGTGATAGAATTTCCCTGAAATCTTATATTAAACAATACATAAAATGATCTAAACGGGACTCTGACTGCCCTACCATAGAAGTTTAGTAGTGCATTTTACTCGCCCTTCCACGCGCTTTAAGATGCCGCCTAGCCCAGTACACTATCTGAAATAGGAGCGACGTAAGTTGAACAAATGTGATAGAATTACGCTGAATTCTTATATTCACCGTAATATACAATGATCTAATCGGGTCTCTGTTTGCCTTACCCTAGAAGTTTAATAGTGCATTTTACACGCAATTTCATGCGCTTTGAGATGCCGCTTAGCCCAATACGCTATCTGAAATAGGAGCGACGTAAATTGAACAAATGTGATAGAATTACGCTGAATTCTTATATTAACCGTAATATAAAATGGTCTAATCGGATCTACGTTTGCCTTATCCTAGAAGTTTATTAGTGAATTTTACTCGTCATTCCATGCGCTTTGAGATGCCGCTTAGCCCAATACACTATCTGAAATAGGAGCGACGTAAATTGAAAAAATGTGATAGAATTTCGCTGAATTCTTATATTAACCAAAATATAAAATGATCTAATGGGGTCTCTGTTTGCCCTACCCTAGAAGTTTAATAGTGAATTTTACTCGCCATTTCTTGCGCTTTGAGATGCCGCTTAGCCCAATACGCTATCTGAAATAGGAGCGACGTAAAATGAACAAATGTGATAGAATATCGCTGAATTCTTATATTAACCATAATATAAAATGATATAATCGGGACTCTGTTCGCCCTACCCAAGAAGTTTAATAGTGCATTTCTCTCGTCATTTCATGCGCTTTGAGATGCCGCTTAGCCCAATACGCTATCTGAAATAGGAGCGACGTAAATTGAACAAATGTGATAGAATTACGCTGAATTCTTATATTAACCGTAATATAAAATGGTCTAATCGGATCTACGTTTGCCTTATCCTAGAAGTTTATTAGTGAATTTTACTCGTCATTCCATGCGCTTTGAGATGCCGCTTAGCCCCGTACGCTATCTGAAATAGGAGCGACGTTAGTTGAAGAAATGTGATAGAATTACGCTGAATTCTTATATTAACCGTAATATAAAATGATGTATTCGGGTGTCTGTTCGCCCTACCCTAGAAGTTTAATAGTGCATTTCACTCGCCATTCCATGCGCTTTGAGATGCCGCTTAGCACAATACGCTATCTGAAATAGGAGCGACGTAAATTGAACAAATGTGATAGAATTTCGCTGAATTCTTATATTAACCAAAATTTGAAATGATCTTATCGGGTCTCTGATTGCCCTACCCTAGAAGTTTAATAGTGCATTTTACTCGCCCTTTCGTGCGCTGTGAGATGCCGCTTAGCCCAATACGCTATCTGAAATAGGAGCGACGTAAATTGAACAAATGTGATAGAATGTCGCTGGAATCTTATATTAACCAAAATATAAAATGATCTAATCGGATCTCTGATTGCCCTATCATAGAAGTTTAGTAGTGCATTTTACTCGCCATTCCACGAGCTTTAAGTTGCCGCCTAGCCCAGTACGCTATCTGAAATAGGAGCGACGCAAATTGAACAAATGCGATAGAATATCGAGGAATTCTTATATTAACCATAATATAAAATGATGTAATCGGGTCTCTGTTCGCCCTACCCAAGAAGTTTAATAGTGCATTTCTCTCGTCATTTCATGCGCTTTGAGATGCCGCTTAGCCCAATAGCTATCTGAAATAGGAGCGACGTAAATTGAACAAATGTGATAGAATTTCCCTGAAATCTTATATTAACCGTAATATAAAATGATCTAATCGGGTCTCTGTTTGCATTACCCTCGAAGTTTAATAGTGCATTTTACTCGCCTTTCCACGCGCTTTAAGATGCCGCCTATCCGAGTACGCTATCTGAAATAGGAGCGACGTAAGTTGAACAAATGTGACAGAATAACGCTGAATTCTTATATTAACCGTAATATAAAATGGTCTAATCGGGTCTCCATTTGCCTTATCCTAGAAGTTTAATAGTGCATTTTACTCGCCATTTCATGCGCATGGAGATGCGGCTTAGCCCAATACGCTATTTGAAATAGGAGCGATGTAAATTGAACAAATGTGATAGAATTTCGCTGAATTCTTAAATTAACCATAATATGAAATGACCTAATCGGGTCTCTGTTCGCCCTACCCAAGAAGTTTAATAGTGCATTTCTCTCGTCATTTCATACGCTTTGAGATGCCGCTTAGCCCAATACGCTATCTGAAATAGGAGCGACGTAAATTGAACAAATGTGATAGAATTTCCCTGAAATCTTATATTAAACAATACATAAAATGATCTAAACGGGACTCTGACTGCCCTACCATAGAAGTTTAGTAGTGCATTTTACTCGCCCTTCCACGCGCTTTAAGATGCCGCCTAGCCCAGTACACTATCTGAAATAGGAGCGACGTATGTTGAACAAATGTGATAGAATTACGCTGAATTCTTATATTCACCGTAATATAAAATGATCTAATCGGGTCTCTGTTTGCCTTACCCTAGAAGTTTAATAGTGCATTTTACACGCAATTTCATGCGCTTTGAGATGCCGCTTAGCCCAATACGCTATCTGAAATAGGAGCGACGTAAATTGAACAAATGTGATAGAATTTCGCTGAATTCTTATATTAACCGTAATATAAAATGGTCTAATCGGATCTACGTTTGCCTTATCCTAGAAGTTTATTAGTGAATTTTACTCGTCATTCCATGCGCTTTGAGATGCCGCTTAGCCCAATACGCTATCTGAAATAGGAGCGACGTAAATTGAAAAAATGTGATAGAATTTCGCTGAATTCTTATATTAACCAAAATATAAAATGATCTAATGGGGTCTCTGTTTGCCCTACCCTAGAAGTTTAATAGTGAATTTTACTCGCCATTTCTTGCGCTTTGAGATGCCGCTTAGCCCAATACGCTATCTGAAATAGGAGCGACGTAAAATGAACAAATGTGATAGAATATCGCTGAATTCTTATATTAACCATAATATAAAATGATGTAATCGGGACTCTGTTCGCCCTACCCAAGAAGTTTAATAGTGCATTTCTCTCGTCATTTCATGCGCTTTGAGATGCCGCTTAGCCCAATACGCTATCTGAAATAGGAGCGACGTAAATTGAACAAATGTGATAGAATTACGCTGAATTCTTATATTAACCGTAATATAAAATGGTCTAATCGGATCTACGTTTGCCTTATCCTAGAAGTTTATTAGTGAATTTTACTCGTCATTCCATGCGCTTTGAGATGCCGCTTAGCCCCGTACGCTATCTGAAATAGGAGCGACGTTAGTTGAAGAAATGTGATAGAATTACGCTGAATTCTTATATTAACCGTAATATAAAATGATGTATTCGGGTGTCCTGTTCGCCCTACCCTAGAAGTTTAATAGTGCATTTCACTCGCCATTACATGCGCTTTGAGATGCCGCTTAGCACAATACGCTATCTGAAATAGGAGCGACGTAAATTGAACAAATGTGATAGAATTTCGCTGAATTCTTATATTAACCAAATTTGAAATGATCTTATCGGGTCTCTGATTGCCCTACCCTAGAAGTTTAATAGTGCATTTTACTCGCCCTTTCGTGCGCTGTGAGATGCCGCTTAGCCCAATACGCTATCTGAAATAGGAGCGACGTAAATTGAACAAATGTGATAGAATGTCGCTGGAATCTTATATTATCAAAATATAAAATGATCTAATCGGATCTCTGATTGCCCTATCATAGAAGTTTAGTAGTGCATTTTACTCGCCATTCCACGCGCTTTAAGTTGCCGCCTAGCCCAGTACGCTATCTGAAATAGGACCTACGTAAGTTGAACAAATGTCACAGAATTACGCTGAATTCTTATGTTAACCGTAATATAAAATGATCTAATCGGGTCTCTGTTCGCCCTACCCAAGAAGTTTAATAGTGCATTTCTCTCGTCATTTCATGCGCTTTGAGATGCCGCTTAGCCCAATACGCTATCTGAAATAGGAGCGACGGAAATTGAACAAATGTGATAAAATTTCGCTGAATTCTTATATTAACCGTAATATAAAATGATCTAATCGGGTCTCTGTTTGCCTTACCCTAGAAGTTTAATAGTGCATTTTACTCGCCATTTCATGCGCTTTGAGATGCCGCCTATCCGAGTACGCTATCTGAAATAGGAGCGACGTAAATTGAACAAATGTGTTAGAATTTTGCTGAATTCTTAAATTAACCATAATATAAATGATCTAATCTGGTCTCTGATTGCCCTACCCTAGAAGTTTAGTAGTGCATTTTACTCGCCATTTCATGCGCCTTGAGATGCCGCTTATCCCAATACGCTATCTGAAATAGGAGCGACGTAAATTGAACAAATGTGATAGAATTTCGCTGAATTCTTATATTAACCAAAATATAAAATGATCTAAGCGGGTCTCTGATTGCCCTATCATAGAAGCTTAATAGTGCATTTTACTCGCCATTCCCACGCCTTTAAGTTGCCGCCTAGCCCAGTACGCTATCTGAAATAGGAGCTACGTAAGTGAACAAATGTCACAGAATTACGCTGAATTCTTATATTAACCATAATATAAAATGATCTAATCGGGTCTCTGTTTGCCTTATCCTAGAAATTTAATAGTGCATTTTACTCGTCAATTCATGCGCTATGCGATGCCGCTTAGCCCAATAAGCTATCTGAAATAGCAGCGACGTAAATTGAACAAATGTGATAGTATTTCGCTGAATTGATAAATTAACCATAATATAAAATGATCTAATCGAGTCTCTATTTGCCCTACCCTAGAAGTTTAATAGTGCATTTTACTCGCCATTCCGCGCGCTTTAAGATGCCGCTTAGCCCAATACGCTATCTGAAATAGGAGCGACGTAAATTGAACAAATGTGATAGAATTTCGCTGAATTCTTATATTAACCAAAATATAAAATGATCTAATCGGGTCTCTGATTGCCCTACCCTAGAAGTTTAATAGTGCATTTTACTCGCCATTCATGCGCTTTGAGATGCCGCTTAGCCCAATACGCTATCTGAAATAGGAGCGACGTAAATTAAACAAATGTGATAGAACTTCGCTGAATTATTGTATTAACCATAATATAAAACGATCTAATCGGGTCTCTGATTGCCCTATCATAGAAGTTTAACAGTGCATTTTACTCGCCATTCCACGCGCTTTAAGTTGCCGCCTAGCCCAGCACGCTATCTGAAATAGGAGCTACGTAAGTTGAACAAATGTCACAGAATTACGCTGAATTCTTATATTAACCGTAATATAAAATGATCTAATCGGGTCTCTGTTTGCCTTATCCTAGAAGTTTAATAGTGCATTTTACTCGCCATTTCATGCGCTTTGAGATGCCGCTTAGCCCAATACGCTATCTGATATAGGAGCGACGTAAATTGAACAAATGTGATAGAATTACGCTGAATCCTTATATTAACCAAAATATAAAATGATCTAATCGGGTCTCTGATTGCCCTATCATAGAAGTTTAATAGTGCATTTTAACTCGCCATTCCACGCGCTTTAAGATGCCGCCTAGCCCAGTATGCTATCTGAATAGGAACGACGTAAATTGAACAAATGTGATAGACTTTTGCTGAATTCTTAAATGAACCCATAATATAAAATGATCTAATCTGGTCTCTGATTGCCCTACCCTAGAAGTTTAATAGTGCATTTTACGAGCCATTTCTTGCGCTTTGAGATGCGCTTAGCCCAATACGCTATCTGAAATAGGAGCGACGTAAATTGAACAAATGTGATAGAATTTCGCTGAATTCTTATATTAACCAAAATATAAAATGATCTAATCGGGTCTCTGATTGCCCTATCATAGATGTTTAAGAGTGCATTTCACTCGCCATTCCACGCGCTTTGAGATGCCGCCTAGCCCAGTACGCTATCTGAAATAGGAGCGACGTAAGTTGAACAAATGTGATAGAATTACGCTGAATTCTTAATTTAACCATAATATAAAATGATCTAATCTGGTCTCTGATTGCCCTACCCTAGAAGTTTAATAGTGCATTTCACTCGTCATTTCATGCGCTTTGAGATGCCGCTTAGCCCAATAAGCTATCTGAAATAGGAGCGACGTAAATTGACCAAATGTGATAGAATTTCGCTGAATTCTTATATTAACCAAAATATAAAATGATCAAATCGGGCCTCTGATTGCCCTATCATAGAAGTTTAATAGTGAATTTTACTCGCCCTTCCACGCGCTTTAAGATGCCGCCTAGCCCAGTACACTATCTGAAATAGGAGCGACGTAAATTGAAAAAATGTGATAGAATTTCGCTGAATTCTTATATCAACCAAAATATAAAATGATCTAATGGGGTCTCTGTTTGCCCTACCCTAGAACTTTAATAGTGCATTTTACTCGCCCTTTCGTGCGCTTTGAGATGCCGCTTAGCCCAATACGCTATCTGAAATAGGAGCGACGTAAATTGAACAAATGTGATAGAATTTCGCTGAATTCTTATCTTAACCTTCATGTAAAATGATCTAATCGGGGCTCTGGTTGCCCTACCCTAGAAGTTTAATAGTGCATTTTACTCGCCATTTCATGCGCCTTGAGATGCCGCTTATCCCAATACGCTATCTGAAATAGGAGCGACGTAAATTGAACGAATGTGATAGAATTTCGCTGAATTCTTATATTAACCAAAATATAAAATGATCTAAGCGGGTCTCTGATTGCCCTATCATAGAAGCTTAATAGTGCATTTTACTCGCCATTCCACGCCCTTTAAGTTGCCGCCTAGCCCAGTACGCTATCTGAAATAGGAGCTACGTAAGTTGAACAAATGTCACAGAATTACGCTGAATTCTTATATTAACCGTAATATAAAATGAATCTAATCGGGTCTCTGTTTGCCTTATCCTAGAAGTTTAATAGTGCATTTTACTCGCCATTTCTTGCGCTTTGAAATGCCGCTTAGCCCAATACGCTATCTGAAATATCAGCGACGTAAATTGAACAAATGTGATAGAATTTCGCTGAATTCTTATATTAACCAAAATATAAAATGATCTAATGGG
>CAKAJE020000293.1:0-174336 GCA_916610135.2 Macropis europaea
GAAATGGCGAATAAAATGCACTATTAAACTTCTAGGCTACGGCGAACAGAGACCCGATCAGATCATTTTACATTATGGTTAATAAAAGAATTCAGCGAAATTCTATCACATTCGTTCAAATTACGTCGCTCCTATTTGAGATAGCGTATCGGGCTAAGCGGCATCTCAAAGCGCATGAAATGGCGAGTAAAATGCACTATTAAACTTCTAGCGTAGGGCAAACAAAGACCCGATTAAATCATTTTATATTATGGTTAATTTAAGAATTCAGCAAAATTCTATCACATTTGTTCTATTTACGTCGCTCCTATTTCAGATAGCGTACTGGGGTAGGCGGCATCTTAAAGCGCGTGGAATGGCGAGTAAAATGCACTATTAAAATTCTATGATAGGGCAATCAGAGACCCGATTAGATCATATTATATTATGGTTAATTTAAGAATTCAGCAAAATTCTATCACATTTGTTCAATTTACGTCGCTCCTATTTCAGATAGCGTATTGGGCTAGGCGGCATCTTAAAGCGCGTGGAATGGCGAGTAAAATGCAATATTAAAATTCTATGATAGGGCAATCAGCGACCCGATTAGATCATTTTATATTATGGTTAATTTAAGATGTCAGCAAAATTTTATCGCATTTGTTCAACTTACGTCGCTCGTATGTCAGATAGCGTACTGGGCTAGGCGGCATCTTAAAGCGCGTGGAATGGCAAGTAAAATGCACTATTAAACTTCTATGATAAGGCAATCAGAGACCCGATTAGATCATTTTATATTTTGGTTAACATAAGAATTCAGCGAAATTCTATCACATTTGTTCAATTTACGTCGCTCCTATTACAGATAGCTTATTGGGCTTAGCGGCATCACAAAGCGCATGAAATGACGAGTGAAATTCACTATTAAACTTCTATGATAGGGCAATCAGAGACCCGATTAGATCATTTTATATTTTGTTTAATATAAGATTTCGGGGAAATTTTATCACATTTGTTCAATTTACGTCGCTCCTATTTCAGATAGCGAACTCGGCTAAGCGGCACCTCAAAGCGCATGAAATGGCGAATAAAATGCAATATTAAACTTCTAGGCTATGGCGATCAGAGCCCCGATCAGATCATTTTACATTATGGTTAATAAAAGAATTCAGCGAAATTCTATCACATTTGTTCAACTTACGTCGCTGCTATTTTAGATAGCGTACTGGGCTAGGCGACATCTTAAAGCGCATGAAATGGCGAGTGAAATGCACTATTAGACTTCTATAGTAGGGCGAACAGAGACCCGATTAGATCATTTTATATTACGGTTAATATAAGAATTCAGCGTAATTCTATCACATTTGGTCAACTTACGTCGCTCCTATTTCAGATAGCGTACTGGGCTAGGCGGCATCTCAAAGCGAATGAAATGGCGAGTGAATGCACTATTAGACTTCTATGGTAGGGCGAACAGAGACCCGATCAGATCATTTTACATTAAGGTTAATATAAGAATTCACGGAAATTCTATCACATTTGTTCAATTTACGTCGCTCCGATTTCAGATAGCGTACTGGGCTAGGCGGCATTTAAAAGGGCATGAAATGGCGAGTATAATACACTATTAAACTTCTAGGATCAGGCAAACAGAGACCCGATTAGATCATTTTATATTTTGTTTAATATAAGATTTCAGGGAAATTCTATCACATTTGTTCAATTTACGTCGCTCCTATTTCAGATAGCTTATTGGGCTAAGCGGCATCTGAAGGCGCATGAACTGGCGAGTAAAATGCACTATTAAACTTCTATGATAGGGCAATCAGAGACCCGATTAGATCATTTTATATTTTGGTTAATATAAGAATTCAACGAAATTCTATCACATTTGTTCAATTTACGTCGCTTCTATTACAGATAGCTTATTGGGCTTAGCGGCATCTCAAAGCGCATGAAATGACGAGTGAAATGCACTATTAAACTTCTAGGGTAGGGCAAACAGAGACCCGATTAGGTTATTTTATATTATGGTTAATTTAAGAATTCAGCGAAATTCTATCACATTTGTTCAATTTACGTCGCTCCTATTACAGGTAGCTTATTGGGCTCAGCGGCATCTTAAAGCGCGTGGAAGGGCGAGTAAAATGCACTACTAAACTTCTATGATAGAGCAATCAGAGACCCGATTAGATCATTTTATATTTAGTTTAATATAAGATTTCAGGGAAATTCTATCACATTTGTCCAATTTACGTCGCTCCTATTTCAGATAGCGTATTGGGCTATGCGGCATCTCAAAGCGCATGAAATGGCGAACAAAATGCACTATTAAACTTCTAGGATAGGGCGAACAGAGACCAGATTAGATCATTTTATATTTTGGTTAACATAAGGATTCTGCGAAATTTTATCACATTTGTTCAATTTACGTCGCTCCTATTTCAGATAGCTTATTGGGCTAAGCGGCATCTGAAGGCGCATGAAGTGTCGAGTAAAATGCACTATTAAACTTCTAGGGTACGCCAAACAGAGACCCGATTAGATCATTTTATATTATGGTTAATTTAAGAATTCAGCAAAATTCTATCACATTTGTTCAACTTACGTCGCTCCTATTTCAGATAGCGTACTGAGCTAGGCGGCACCTTAAAGCGCGTGGAATGACGAGTAAAATGCACTACTAAACTTCTATGATAGGGCAATCAGAGACCCGATTAGATCATTTTATATTTTGTTTAATATAAGATTTCACGGAAATTCTATCACATTTGTTCAATTTACGTCGCTCCTATTTCAGATAGCGTATTGGGCTAAGCGGCCTCTCAAAGCGCATGAAATGGCGAGTAAAATGCGCTATTAAACTTCTAGGATAAGGCAAACGGAGACCCGATTAGTTCATTTTATATTACGGTTAATATAAGAATTCAGCGTAATTCTATCACATTTGTTCATCTTACGTCGCTCCTATTTCAGATAGCCTACTGGGCTACGCGGCATCTTAAAGCGCGTGGAAGGGCGAGTAAAATGCACTATTATACTTCTAGGGTAGGGCGAACAGAGACCCGAAGAGATCATTTTACATTAAGGTGAATATAAGAATGCAGCGTAATTCTGTCTCATTTGTTCAACTTACGTCGCTCCTATTTCAGATAGCGTATTGGGTTAAGCGTCATCTCAAAGCGCATGAAATGACGAGTGACATGCACTATTAAACTTCTTGGGTAGGGCAAACAGGGACCCGATTAGATCATTTTATATTATAGTTAATTTAAGAATTCAGCGAAATTCTATCACATTTGTTCAATTTACGTCGTTCCTATTTCAGATAGCGTATTGTGCTAAGCGGCATCTCAAAGCGCATGAAACGGCAAGTAAAATGCACTTTTGAACTTCTAGGGTGAGGCAAACAGAGACCCGATTAGATCATTTTATATTACGGTTAATATAAGAATTCAGCGTAATTCTATCACATTTGTTCAACTTACGTCGTTCCTATTTCAGATAGCGTACTGGACTAAGCGGCATCTTAAAGCGCGTGGAATGGCGAGTAAAATGCACTATTAAACTTCTATGATAGGACAATCAGAGACCCGATTAGATCATTTTATATTATGGTTAATTTAAGAATTCAGCAAAATTCTATCACATTTGTTCAATTTCCGTCGCTCCTATTTCAGATAGCGTACTGGGCTAGGCGGCATCTTAAAGCGGGTGGAATGGCGAGTAGAATGCACAATTAAAATTCTATGATAGGGCAATCAGAGACCCGATTAGATCATTTTATATTTTGGTTAATATAAGAATTCAGTGAAATTGTATCACATTTGTTCAATTTACGTCGCTCCTATTTCAAATAGCGTATTGGGCTCAGCGGCATCTCAAAGCGCATGAAATGGCGAGCAAAATGCACTATTAAATATCTAGGGTAGGGCAAACAGAGACCCGATTAGGTCATTTTATGTTATGGTTAATTTAAGAATTGAGCGAAATTCTATCACATTCGTTCAATTTACGTCGCTCCTATTTCAGATAGCGTATTGGGCTAAGCGGTATCTCAAAGCGCATGAAATGGCGAGTAAAATGCACCATTAGACTTCTATGGTAGGGCGAACAGAGACCCGATTAGATCATTTTACATTAAGGTTAATATAATGATTCACGGAAATTCTATCACATTTGTTCAATTTACGTCGCTCCTATTTCAGATAGCGTACTGGGCTAGGCGGCATCTAAAAGCGCATGAAATGGCGAGTATAATGCACTATTAAACTTCTAGGATAAGGCAAACAGAGACCCGATTAGATCATTTTATATTATGGTTGATGTAAGAATTCAGCGAAATTCTATCACATTTGTTCAACTTACGTCGTTCCTATTTCAGATAGCGTACTGGACTAAGCGGCATCTTAAAGCGCGTGGAATGGCGAGTAAAATGCACTATTAAACTTCTATGATAGGACAATCAGAGACCCGATTAGATCATTTTATATTATGGTTAATTTAAGAATTCAGCAAAATTCTATCACATTTGTTCAATTTCCGTCGCTCCTATTTCAGATAGCGTACTGGGCTAGGCGGCATCTTAAAGCGGGTGGAATGGCGAGTAGAATGCACAATTAAAATTCTATGATAGGGCAATCAGAGACCCGATTAGATCATTTTATATTTGGTTAACATAAGAATTCAGCGAAATTCTATCACATTTGTTCAATTTACGTCGCTCCTATTTCAGATAGCGTATTGGGCTAAGCGGCATCTCAAAGCGCATGAAATGGCGAGTAAAATGCAATGCTACACTTCTAGGGTAAGGCAAACAGAGACCCGATTAGACCATTTTATATTATAGTTAATTTAAGAATTCAGCGAAATTCTATCACATTTGTTCAATTTACGTCGCTCCTATTTCAGATAGCGTGTTGGGCTAAGCGGTATCTCAAAGCGCATGAAATGGCGAGTAAAATGCAATACTAAAGCTTCTAGGATAAGGCAAACAGAGACCCGATTAGATCATTTTATATTACGGTTAATATAAGAATTCAGCGTAATTCTATCACATTTGTTCTACTTACGTCGCTCCTAATTTAGATAGCGTACTGGGCTAGGCGGCATCTTAAAGCGCGTGGAATGGCGAGTAAATGCACTGCTAAACATCTATGATAGGGCAATCAGAGACCCGATTAGATCATTTTATATTTTGTTTAATATAAGATTTCAGGGAAATTCTATCACATTTGTTCAATTTACGTCGCTCCTATTTCAGATAGCGTATTGGGCTAATCGGCATCTCAAGGCACATGAAATGGCGAATAAAATGCGCTATTAAACCTTCTAGGCTTGGGCGAACAGAGACCCGATTAGATCATTTTTACATTCTGGTTCTTAAAGAATTCAGCGAAATTCTATCACATTTGTTCAACGTACGTCGCTCCTATTTCAGATAGCGTATTGGATAAGCGGCATCGAAAAGCGTATGAAATGGCGAGTAAAAGTGCACAATTAAACTACTAGGTAGGCAAACAGAGACCCGATTAGATCATTTTATATTGTGGTTAATTTAAGAATTCAGCAAAATTCTATCACATTTGTTCAATTTACGTCGCTCCTATTTCAGATAGCGTATTGGGCTAAGCTGCATCTCAAAGCGCATGAAATGGCCAGGTAAAATGCACTACCAAACTTCTAGGATAAGGCAAACAGGACCCGATTAGCTCATTTTATATTACGGTTAATATAAGAATTCAGCGTAATTCTATCACATTTGTTCAACTACGCCGCTCCTATTTCAGGTAGCGTACTGGGCTAGGCGGCATCTTAAAGCGCGTGGAATGGCGAGTAAAAATGCACTATTAAACTTCTAGGATAAGGCAAACAGAGACCCGATTAGATCATTTTTATATTACGGTTAATATAAGAATGCGGCGTAATTCTTTCACATTTGTTCAATTTACGTCCGCTGCTATTCCAGATAGCTTATTGTGCTTAGCGGCATCTCAAAGCGCATGAAATGGCGAGTGAAATGCACTATTAAACTTCTAGGGTAGGGCAAACAGAGACCCGATTAGATCATTTTATATTATGGTTAATTTAAGTTGTCAGCGAAATTCTATCACATTTGTTCAACTTACGGTCGCTCCTATTCAGATAGCGTATTGGGATAAGCGGCATCTCAAAGCGCATGAATGGCGAGTAAAATGCACAATTAAATTATTAGGGTAGGGCAAACAGAGACCCGATTAGATCATTTTATATTATGGTTAATATAAGAATTCAGCGTAATTCTATCACATTTGTTCAACTTATGTCGCTCCTATTTCAGGTAGCGTACTGGGCTAGACGGCATCTTAAAGCGCGTGAAATGGCGAGTAAAATGCACTATTAAACTTCTAGGATAAGGCAAACAGAGACCCGATTAGATCATTTTATATTACGGTTAATATAAGAATGCGGCGTAATTCTTTCACATTTGTTCAATTTACGTCGCTGCTATTCCAGATACCTTATTGTGCTTAGCGTCATCTCAAAGCGCATGAAATGACGAGTGATATGCACTATTAAACTTCTAGGGTAGGGCAAACAGAGCCCCGATTAGATCATTTGATATTATGGTTAATTTAAGAATTCAGCGAAATTCTATCACATTTGTTCAATTTACGTCGCTCCTATTTCAGATAGCGTATTGGGATAAGCGGCATCTCAAAGCGCATGAAATGGCGAGTAAAATGCACTATTAAACTTCTAGGGTAGGGCGAACAGAGACCCGATTAGATCATTTTACATTAAGGTTAATATAAGTCTTCAGCGAGATTCTATCACATTTGTTCAATTTACGTCGCTCCAATTTCAGACAGCGTACTGGGCTAGGCGGCATCTTAAAGCGTGTGGAATGGCGAGTAAAATGCACTATTAACCTTCTATGATAGGGCAATCAGAGACCAGACTAGATCATTTTATACTTTGGTTAATATAAGAATTCAGCGAAATTCTATCACATTTGTTCAATTTACGTCGCTCTTATTTCAGATAGCGTATTGGGCTACGCGGCATCTCAAAGCGCATGAAATGACGAGTGAAATGCACTATTATACTTCTAGGGTAGGGCGAACAGAGACCCGAAGAGATCATTTTACATTAAGGTGAATAGAAGAATGCAGCGTAATTCTGTCACATTTGTTCAACTTACGTCGCTCCTATTTCAGATAGCGTATTGGGTTAAGCGTCATCTCAAAGCGCATGAAATGGCGAGTGAAATGCACTATTAAACTTCTGGGGCAGGGCGAACAGAGACCCGATTAGATCATTTTACATTAAGGTTAACATAAGTATTCAGCGAGATTCTATCACATTTGTTCAATTTACGTCGCTCCTATTTCAGACAGCTTATTGGGCTTAGCGGCATCTCAAAGCGCATGAAATGGCGAACAAAATGCACTATTAAACTTCTAGGCTAGGGCGAACAGAGACCAGATTAGATCATTTTATATTTTGGTTAATATAAGAATTCTGCGAAATTCTATCACATTTGTTCAACTTACGTCGCTCCTATTTCAGATAGCGTACTGTGCTTGGCGGCGTCTTAAAGCTCGTGGAATGGCGAGTAAAATGCACTACTAAACTTCTATGATAGGGCAATCAGACACCCGATTAGCTCATTTTATATTTTGTTTAATATAAGATTTCAGGGAAATTCTATCACATTTGTTCAATTTACGTCGCTCCTATTTCAGATAGCTTATTGGGCTAAGCGGCATGTCAAAGCGCATGAAATGACGAGTGAAATGCACTGTTAAACTTCTATGATAGGGCAATCAGAGACCCGATTATATCATTTTATATTTTGTTTAATATAAGATTTCAGGGAAATTCTATCACATTTGTTCAATTTACGTCGCTCCTATTTCAGATAGCTTATTGGGCTAAGCGGCATCTGAAGGCGCATGAACTGGCGAGTAAAATGCACTATTAAACTTCTATGATAGGGCAATCAGAGACCCGATTAGATCATTTTATATTTTGGTTAATATAAGAATTCAACGAAATTCTATCACATTTGTTCAATTTACGTCGCTTCTATTACAGATAGCTTATTGGGCTTAGCGGCATCTCAAAGCGCATGAAATGACGAGTGAAATGCACTATTATACTTCTAGGGTAGGGCGAACAGAGACCCGAAGAGATCATTTTACATTAAGGTGAATATAAGAATGCAGCGTAATTCTGTCACATTTGTTCAACTTACGTCGCTCCTATTTCAGATAGCGTATTGGGTTAAGCGTCATCTCAAAGCGCATGAAATGGCGAGTGAAATGCACTATTAAACTTCTGGGGTAGGGCGAACAGAGACCCGATTAGATCATTTTACATTAAGGTTAATATAAGTATTCAGCGAGATTCTATCACATTTGTTCAATTTACGTCGCTCCTATTTCAGACAGCTTATTGGGCTTAGCGGCATCTCAAAGCGCATGAAATGGCGAACAAAATGCACTATTAAACTTCTAGGCTAGGGCGAACAGAGACCAGATTAGATCATTTTATATTTTGGTTAATATAAGAATTCTGCGAAATTCTATCACATTTGTTCAACTTACGTCGCTCCTATTTCAGATAGCGTACTGTGCTAGGCGGCATCTTAAAGCTCGTGGAATGGCGAGTAAAATGCACTACTAAACTTCTATGATAGGGCAATCAGAGACCCGATTAGCTCATTTTATATTTTGTTTAATATAAGATTTCAGGGAAATTCTATCACATTTGTTCAATTTACGTCGCTCCTATTTCAGATAGCTTATTGGGCTAAGCGGCATCTGAAGGCGCATGAACTGGCGAGTAAAATGCACTATTAAACTTCTATGATAGGGCAATCAGAGACCCGATTAGATCATTTTATATTTTGGTTAATATAAGAATTCAACGAAATTCTATCACATTTGTTCAATTTACGTCGCTTCTATTACAGATAGCTTATTGGGCTTAGCGGCATCTCAAAGCGCATGAAATGACGAGTGAAATGCACTATTAAACTTCTAGGGTAGGGCAAACAGAGACCCGATTAGGTTATTTTATATTATGGTTAATTTAAGAATTCAGCGAAATTCTATCACATTTGTTCAATTTACGTCGCTCCTATTACAGGTAGCTTATTGGGCTCAGCGGCATCTCAAAGCGCATGAAATGACGAGTGAAATGCATTATTAAACTTCTAGGCTAGGGCGAACAGAGACCCGAGCAGATCATTTTACATTATGGTTAATAAAAGAACTCAGCGAAATTCTATCACATTTGTTCAACTTACGTCGCTCCTATTTCAGATACCGTACTGGGCTAGGCGCCATCTTAAAGAGCGTGGAATGGCGAGTAAAATGCACTGCTCAACTTTTATGATAGGGCAATCAGAGACCCGATTAGCTCATTTTATATTTTGTTTAATATAAGATTTCAGCGAGATTCTATCACATTTGTTCAATTTACGTCGCTCTTATTTCAGATAGCGTATTGGGCTACGCGGCATCTCAAAGCGCATGAAATGACGAGTGAAATGCACTATTATACTTCTAGGGTAGGGCGAACAGAGACCCGAAGAGATCATTTTACATTAAGGTGAATAGAAGAATGCAGCGTAATTCTGTCACATTTGTTCAACTTACGTCGCTCCTATTTCAGATAGCGTTTTGGGTTAAGCGTCATCTCAAAGCGCATGAAATGGCGAGTGAAATGCACTATTAAACTTCTCGGGTAGGGCGAACAGAGACCCGATTAGATCATTTTACATTAAGGTTAATATAAGTATTCAGCGAGATTCTATCACATTTGTTCAATTTACGTCGCTCCTATTTCAGACAGCTTATTGGGCTTAGCGGCATCTCAAAGCGCATGAAATGGCGAACAAAATGCACTATTAAACTTCTAGGCTAGGGCGAACAGAGACCAGATTAGATCATTTTATATTTTGGTTAATATAAGAATTCTGCGAAATTCTATCACATTTGTTCAACTTACGTCGCTCCTATTTCAGATAGCGTACTGTGCTAGGCGGCATCTTAAAGCTCGTGGAATGGCGAGTAAAATGCACTACTAAACTTCTATGATAGGGCAATCAGAGACCCGATTAGCTCATTTTATATTTTGTTTAATATAAGTTTTCTGGGAAATTCTATCACATTTGTTCAATTTACGTCGCTCCTATTTCAGATAGCTTATTGGGCTAAGCGGCATCTGAAGGCGCATGAACTGGCGAGTAAAATGCACTATTAAACTTCTATGATAGGGCAATCAGAGACTCGATTAGATCATTTTATATTTTGGTTAATATAAGAATTCAACGAAATTCTATCACATTTGTTCAATTTACGTCGCTTCTATTACAGATAGCTTATTGGGCTTAGCGGCATCTCAAAGCGCATGAAATGACGAGTGAAATGCACTATTAAACTTCTAGGGTAGGGCAAACAGAGACCCGATTAGGTTATTTTATATTATGGTTAATTTAAGAATTCAGCGAAATTCTATCAGATTTGTTCAATTTACGTCGCTCCTATTACAGGTAGCTTATTGGGCTAAGCGGCATCTCAAAGCGCATGAAATGACGAGTGAAATGCATTATTAAACTTCTAGGCTAGGGCGAACAGAGACCCGAGCAGATCATTTTACATTATGGTTAATAAAAGAACTCAGCGAAATTCTATCACATTTGTTCAACTTACGTCGCTCCTATTTCAGATAGCGTACTGGGCTAGGCGCCATCTTAAAGAGCGTGGAATGGCGAGTAAAATGCACTGCTCAACTTTTATGATAGGGCAATCAGAGACCCGATTAGCTCATTTTATATTTTGTTTAATATAAGATTTCAGCGAGATTCTATCACATTCGTTCAATTTACGTCGCTCCAATTTCAGACAGCGTACTGGGCTAGGCGGCATCTTAAAGCGTGTGGAATGGCGAGTAAAATGCACTATTCAACTCCTAGGGTAGGGCAAACAGGGACCCGATTAGATCATTTTATATTATGGTTAATTGAAGAATTCAGCGAAATTCTATCACATTTGTTCAATTTACGTCGCTCCTATTTCAGATAGCTTATTGGGCTAAGCGGCATGTCAAAGCGCATGAAATGACGAGTGAAATGCACTGTTAAACTTCTATGATAGGGCAATCAGAGACCCGATTATATCATTTTATATTTTGTTTAATACAAGATTTCAGGGAAATTCTATCACATTTGTTCAATTTACGTCGCTCCTATTTCAGATAGCTTATTGGGCTAAGCGGCATCTGAAGGCGCATGAACTGGCGAGTAAAATGCACTATTAAACTTCTATGATAGGGCAATCAGAGACCCGATTAGATCATTTTATATTTTGGTTAATATAAGAATTCAACGAAATTCTATCACATTTGTTCAATTTACGTCGCTCCTATTGCAGATAGCTTATTGGGCAAAGCGGCATCTCAAACCGTATGAAATGGCGAATAAAATGCACTATTAAAGTTCTAGGGTAGGGCAAACAGAGACCCGATTAGATCATTTTATATTATGGTTAATTTAAGAATTGAGCGAAATTCTATCACATTTGTTCAATTCGTGTCGCTCATATTTCAGATAGCGTATTGGGCTAAGCGGCACCTCAAAGCGCATGACATGGCGAGTAAAATGCACTATTAAACTCCTAGGGTAGGGCAAACAGAGACCCGATTAGATCATTTTATATTATGGTTAATTTAAGAATTCAGCAAGATTCTATCACATTTGGTCATCTTACGTCGCTCCTATTTCAGATAGCGTACTGGGCTAGGCGGCATCTTAAAGCGCGCGGAAGGGCGAGTAAAATGCACTACTAAACTTCTATGATAGAGCAATCAGAGACCCGATTAGATCATTTTATATTTTGTTTAATATAAGATTTCAGGGAAATTCTATCACATTTGTCCAATTTACGTCGCTCCTATTTCAGATAGCGTATTGGGCTAAGCCGCATCCCAAAGCGCATGAAATGGCAAACAAAATGCACTATTAAACTTGTAGGCTATGGCGAACAGAGACCAGATTAGGTCATTTTATATTTTGGTTAACATAAGAATTCTGAGAAATTCTATCACATTTGTTCAATTTACGTCGCTCCTATTTCCGATAGCTTATTGGGCTTAGCGGCATCTCAAAGCGCAGAAAGTGACGAGTGAAATGCACTATTAAACTTCTAGGGTAGGGCAAACAGAGACCCGATTAGATCATTTTATATTATGGTTAATTTAAGAATTCAGCAAAATTCTATCACATTTGTTCAACTTACGTCGCTCCTATTTCAGATAGCGTATTGGGCTAAGCGGCCTCTCAAGGCGCATGAAATGGCGAGTAAAATGCTCTATTAAACTTCTAGGATAAGGGAAACGGAGACCCGATTAGTTCATTTTATATTACGGTTAATATAAGAATTCAGCGTAATTCTATCACATTTGTTCATCTTACGTCGCTCATATTTCAGATAGCGTATTGGACTAAGCGGCCTCTCAAAGCGCATGAAATGGCGAGTAAAATGCGCTATTAAACTTCTAGGATAAGGCAAACGGAGACCCGATTAGTTCATTTTATATTACGGTTAATATAAGAATTCAGCGTAATTCTATCACATTTGTTCATCTTACGTCGCTCCTATTTCAGATAGCCTACTGGGCTAGGCGGCATCTTAAAACGCGTGGAATGGCGAGTAAAATGCACTATTAACCTTCTATGATAGGGCAATCAGAGACTAGATTAGATCATTTTATACTTTGGTTAATATAAGAATTCAGTGAAATTCTATCACATTTGTTCAATTTACGTCGCTCCTATTTCAGATAGCGTATTGGGCAAAGCGGCATCTCAAAGCGTATGAAATGGCGAGCAAAATGCACTATTAAAGTTCTAGACTCGGGCGGACAGAGATCCGATTAGATCATTTTACATTATGGTTAATAAAAGAATTCAGCGACATTCTATCACATTTGTTCAACTTATATCGCTATAATTTCAGATAGCGTATTAGGCTAAGCGGCATCTCAAAGCGCATGAAATGACGAGTAAAATGCACTATTAAAGTTCTAGGGTAGGGCAAACAGAGACCCGATTAGATCATTTTATATTTTGGTTAATATAAGAATTCAACGAAATTCTATCACATTTGTAAAATTTACGTCGCTCCTATTACAGATAGCTTATTGGGCTTAGAGGCATCTCAAAGCGCATGAAATGACGAGTGAAATGCACTATTAAACTTCTAGGCTAGGGCAAACAGAGACCCGATTAGATCATTTTATATTACGGTTAATATAAGAATGCAGCGTGATTCTATCACATTTGTTCAATTTACGTCGCTCCTATTTCAGATAGCGTATTGGGCTAAGCGGCATCTCAAAGCGTGTGGAATGGCGAGTAAAATGCACTATTAACCTTCTATGATAGGGCAATCAGAGACCAGACTAGATCATTTTATACATTGGTTAATATAAGAATTCATCGAAATTCTATCACATTTGTTCAATTTACGTCGCTCCTATTTCATATAGCTAATTGGGCTATGCGGCATCTCAAAGCGCATGCAATTACGAGTGAAATGCACTATTAAACTTCTATGGTAGGGCGAACAGTGACCCGATTAGATCATTTTACATTAAGGTTAATATAAGAATTCAGGGAAATTATATCACATTTGTTCAATTTACGTCGCTGCTATTTCAGATAGCGTATTGGGCTAAGCGGCATCTCAAAGCGCATGAAATGGCAAGCAAAATCCACTATTAAACTTCTAGGGTATGGCAAACAGAGCCCCGATTAGATCATTTTATATTATGGTTAATATAAGAATTCAGGGAAATCATATCACATTTGTTCAATTTACGTCGCTGCTATTTCAGAGAGCGTACTGGGATAGGCGGCAACTCAAAGCGCATGAAATGGCGAGTGAAATGCACTATTAAACTTCTAGGGTAGGGCGAACAGAGACCCGATTAGATCATTTTACATTAAGATTAATATAAGAATTCAGGGAATTCTATCACATTTGTTCAATTTACGTCTCTCCTATTTCAGATAGCGTATTGGGCTAGGCGGCATCTCAAAGCGCATGAAATGTCGAGTAAGATGTACTATTAAACTTCTAGGATAAGGCAAACAGAGAACCGATTAGATCATTTTATATTACGGATAATATAAGAATTCAGCGTAATTCTATCACATTTGTTCAACTTACGCCGCTCCTGCTTGTGATAGCGTACTGGACTAGGCGGCAACTTAAAGCGGGTGGAATGGCGAGTAGAATGCACAATTAAAATTCTATGATAGGGCAATCAGAGACCCGATTAGATCATTTTATACTTTGGTTAATATAAGAATTCAGTGAAATTCTATCACATTTGTTCAATTTACGTCGCTCCTATTTCAAATAGCGTATTGGGCTCAGCGGCATCTCAAAGCGCATGAAATGGCGAGCAAAATGCACTATTAAATTTCTAGGGTAGGGCAAACAGAGACCCGATTAGATCATTTTATATTTTGGTTAATATAAGAATTCAACGAAATTCTATCACATTTGTAAAATTTACGTCGCTCCTATTACAGATAGCTTATTGGGCTTAGAGGCATCTCAAAGCGCATGAAATGACGAGTGAAATGCACTATTAAACTTCTAGGCTAGGGCAAACAGAGACCCGATTAGATCATTTTATATTACGGTTAATATAAGAATGCAGCGTGATTCTATCACATTTGTTCAATTTACGTCGCTCCTATTTCAGATAGCGTATTGGGCTAAGCGGCATCTCAAAGCGTGTGGAATGGCGAGTAAAATGCACTATTAACCTTCTATGATAGGGCAATCAGAGACCAGACTAGATCATTTTATACATTGGTTAATATAAGAATTCATCGAAATTCTATCACATTTGTTCAATTTACGTCGCTCCTATTTCATATAGCTAATTGGGCTATGCGGCATCTCAAAGCGCATGCAATTACGAGTGAAATGCACTATTAAACTTCTATGGTAGGGCGAACAGTGACCCGATTAGATCATTTTACATTAAGGTTAATATAAGAATTCAGGGAAATTATATCACATTTGTTCAATTTACGTCGCTGCTATTTCAGATAGCGTATTGGGCTAAGCGGCATCTCAAAGCGCATGAAATGGCAAGCAAAATCCACTATTAAACTTCTAGGGTATGGCAAACAGAGCCCCGATTAGATCATTTTATATTATGGTTAATATAAGAATTCAGGGAAATCATATCACATTTGTTCAATTTACGTCGCTGCTATTTCAGAGAGCGTACTGGGATAGGCGGCAACTCAAAGCGCATGAAATGGCGAGTGAAATGCACTATTAAACTTCTAGGGTAGGGCGAACAGAGACCCGATTAGATCATTTTACATTAAGATTAATATAAGAATTCAGGGAATTCTATCACATTTGTTCAATTTACGTCTCTCCTATTTCAGATAGCGTATTGGGCTAGGCGGCATCTCAAAGCGCATGAAATGTCGAGTAAGATGTACTATTAAACTTCTAGGATAAGGCAAACAGAGAACCGATTAGATCATTTTATATTACGGATAATATAAGAATTCAGCGTAATTCTATCACATTTGTTCAACTTACGCCGCTCCTGCTTGTGATAGCGTACTGGACTAGGCGGCAACTTAAAGCGGGTGGAATGGCGAGTAGAATGCACAATTAAAATTCTATGATAGGGCAATCAGAGACCCGATTAGATCATTTTATATTTTGGTTAATATAAGAATTCAGTGAAATTCTATCACATTTGTTCAATTTACGTCGCTCCTATTTCAAATAGCGTATTGGGCTCAGCGGCATCTCAAAGCGCATGAAATGGCGAGCAAAATGCACTATTAAATTTCTAGGGTAGGGCAAACAGAGACCCGATTAGATCATTTTATATTTTGGTTAATATAAGAATTCTGCGAAATTCTATCACATTTGTAAAATTTACGTCGCTCCTATTACAGATAGCTTATTGGGCTTAGAGGCATCTCAAAGCGCATGAAATGACGAGTGAAATGCACTATTAAACTTCTAGGCTAGGGCAAACAGAGACCCGATTAGATCATTTTATATTACGGTTAATATAAGAATGCAGCGTGATTCTATCACATTTGTTCAATTTACGTCGCTCCTATTTCAGATAGCGTATTGGGCTAAGCGGCATCTCAAAGCGTGTGGAATGGCGAGTAAAATGCACTATTAACCTTCTATGATAGGGCAATCAGAGACCAGACTAGATCATTTTATACATTGGTTAATATAAGAATTCATCGAAATTCTATCACATTTGTTCAATTTACGTCGCTCCTATTTCATATAGCTAATTGGGCTATGCGGCATCTCAAAGCGCATGCAATTACGAGTGAAATGCACTATTAAACTTCTATGGTAGGGCGAACAGTGACCCGATTAGATCATTTTACATTAAGGTTAATATAAGAATTCAGGGAAATTATATCACATTTGTTCAATTTACGTCGCTGCTATTTCAGATAGCGTATTGGGCTAAGCGGCATCTCAAAGCGCATGAAATGGCAAGCAAAATCCACTATTAAACTTCTAGGGTATGGCAAACAGAGCCCCGATTAGATCATTTTATATTATGGTTAATATAAGAATTCAGGGAAATCATATCACATTTGTTCAATTTACGTCGCTGCTATTTCAGAGAGCGTACTGGGATAGGCGGCAACTCAAAGCGCATGAAATGGCGAGTGAAATGCACTATTAAACTTCTAGGGTAGGGCGAACAGAGACCCGATTAGATCATTTTACATTAAGATTAATATAAGAATTCAGGGAAATTCTATCACATTTGTTCAATTTACGTCTCTCCTATTTCAGATAGCGTATTGGGCTAGGCGGCATCTCAAAGCGCATGAAATGTCGAGTAAGATGTACTATTAAACTTCTAGGATAAGGCAAACAGAGAACCGATTAGATCATTTTATATTACGGATAATATAAGAATTCAGCGTAATTCTATCACATTTGTTGAACTTACGCCGCTCCTGCTTGTGATAGCGTACTGGACTAGGCGGCAACTTAAAGCGGGTGGAATGGCGAGTAGAATGCACAATTAAAATTCTATGATAGGGCAATCAGAGACCCGATTAGATCATTTTATATTTTGGTTAATATAAGAATTCAGTGAAATTCTATCACATTTGTTCAATTTACGTCGCTCCTATTTCAAATAGCGTATTGGGCTCAGCGGCATCTCAAAGCGCATGAAATGGCGAGCAAAATGCACTATTAAATTTCTAGGGTAGGGCAAACAGAGACCCGATTAGGTCATTTTATGTTATGGTTAATTTAAGAATTCAGCGAAATTCTATCACATTTGTTCAACTTACGTCGCTCCTATTTCAAATAGCGTACTGAGCTAAGCGGCATCTCAAAGCGCATGAAATGGCGAGCAAAATGCACTATTAAACTTCTAGGGAAGAGCAAACAGAGACCCGATTAGATCATTTTGTACTATGGTTAATTTAAGAATTCAGCAAAATTCTGTCACATTTGTTCAATTTACGTCGCTCCTATTGCAGATAGCGTATTGGGCAAAGCGGCATCTCAAACCGTATGAAATGGCGAATAAAATGAACTATTAAAGTTCTAGACTCGGGCGGACAGAGATCCGATTAGATCATTTTACATTATGGTTAATGAAAGAATTCAGTGAAATTCTATCACATTTGTTCAACTTATATCGCTCCAATTTCAGATAGCGTATTAGGCTAAGCGGCATCTCAAAGCGCATGAAATGACGAGTAAAATGCACTATTAAAGTTCTAGGGTAGGGCAAACAGAGACCCGATTAGATCATTTTATATTATGGTTAATTTAAGAATTGAGCGAAATTCTATCACATTCGTTCAATTTACGTCGCTCCTATTTCAGATAGCGTATTGGGCAAAGCGGCATCTCAAAGCGCATGAAATGACGAGTAAAATGCACTATTAAACTTCTAGGGTAGGGCAAGCAGAGACCCGATTAGATCATTTTATATTATGGTTAATTTAAAAATTCAGCAAAATTCTATCACATTCGTACGATTTAGGTCGCTCCTATTTCAGATAGCGTATTGGGCTAAGCGGCATCTCAAAGCGCATGAAATGGCGAGTGAAATGCACTATAAGACTTCTATGGTAGGGCGAACAGAGACCAGATTAGATCTTTTTACATTCTGGTTAATAAAATAATTCAGCGAAATTCTATCACATTTGTTCAACTTTCGTCGCTCCTATTTCAGATAGCGTATTGAGCTACGCGGCATCTCGAAGCGCATGAAATGGCGAGTATAATGCACTATTAAACTTCTAGGATAAGGCAAACAGATACCCGATTAGATCATTTTATATTATGGTTAATTTAAGAATTCAGCAAAATTCTATCACATTTGTTCAATTTACGTCGCTCCTATTTCGGATAGCGTACTGGGCTAGGCGGCATCCTAAAGCGCGTGGAGTGGCGAGTAAAATGCACTATTAAACTTGTATGATAGGGCAATCAGAGACCCGATTAGATCATTTTATATTTTGTTTAATACAAAATTTCAGGGAAATTCTATCACATTTGTTCAATTCGTGTCGCTCATATTTCAGATAGCGTTTTGGGCTAAGCGGCA
The DNA here is from genome assembly GCA_916610135.2 of Macropis europaea. NCBI lineage: Eukaryota > Metazoa > Arthropoda > Insecta > Hymenoptera > Melittidae > Macropis > Macropis europaea. The sequence goes on from CAKAJE020000293.1 coordinate 18,640, forward strand.
TCTCAAAGCGCATGAAATGGCGAGTAAAATGCACTATTAAACTCCTAGGGTAGGGCAAACAGAGACCCGATTAGATCATTTTATATTATGGTTAATTTAAGAATTCAGCAAGATTCTATCACATTTGGTCATCTTACGTCGCTCCTATTTCAGATAGCGTACTGGGCTAGGCGGCATCTTAAAGCGCGTGGAAGGGCGAGTAAAATGCACTACTAAACTTCTATGATAGAGCAATCAGAGACCCGATTAGATCATTTTATATTTTGTTTAATATAAGATTTCAGGGAAATTCTATCACATTTGTCCAATTTACGTCGCTCCTATTTCAGATAGCGTATTGGGCTAAGCGGCATCCCAAAGCGCATGAAATGGCAAACAAAATGCACTATTAAACTTGTAGGCTATGGCGAACAGAGACCAGATTAGGTCATTTTATATTTTGGTTAACATAAGAATTCTGAGAAATTCTATCACATTTGTTCAATTTACGTCGCTCCTATTTCCGATAGCTTATTGGGCTTAGCGGCATCTCAAAGCGCAGAAAGTGACGAGTGAAATGCACTATTAAACTTCTAGGGTAGGGCAAACAGAGACCCGATTAGATCATTTTATATTATGGTTAATTTAAGAATTCAGCAAAATTCTATCACATTTGTTCAACTTACGTCGCTCCTATTTCAGATAGCGTATTGGGCTAAGCGGCCTCTCAAGGCGCATGAAATGGCGAGTAAAATGCTCTATTAAACTTCTAGGATAAGGGAAACGGAGACCCGATTAGTTCATTTTATATTACGGTTAATATAAGAATTCAGCGTAATTCTATCACATTTGTTCATCTTACGTCGCTCATATTTCAGATAGCGTATTGGACTAAGCGGCCTCTCAAAGCGCATGAAATGGCGAGTAAAATGCGCTATTAAACTTCTAGGATAAGGCAAACGGAGACCCGATTAGTTCATTTTATATTACGGTTAATATAAGAATTCAGCGTAATTCTATCACATTTGTTCACCTTACGTCGCTCCTATTTCAGATAGCCTACTGGGCTAGGCGGCATCTTAAAGCGCGTGGAATGGCGAGTAAAATGCACTATTAACCTTCTATGATAGGGCAATCAGAGACTAGATTAGATCATTTTATACTTTGGTTAATATAAGAATTCAGCGAAATTCTATCACATTTGTTCAATTTACGTCGCTCCTATTTCAGATAGCGTATTGGGCTAAGCGGCATCTCAAAGCGTATGAAATGACGAGTGAAATGCACTATTCAACTCCTAGGGTAGGGCAAACAGGGACCCGATTAGATCATTTTATATTATGGTTAATTGAAGAATTCAGCGAAATTCTATCACATTTGTTCAATTTACGTCGTTCCTATTTCAGATAGCGTATTGTGCTAAGCGGCATCTCAAAGCGCATGAAATGGCAAGTAAAATGCACTTTTAAACATCTAGGGTAGGGCAATCAGTGACCCGATTAGATCATTTTATATTATAGTTAATTTAAGAATTCAGCGAAAGTCTATCACATTTGTTCAATTTACGTCGCTCCTATTTCAGATAGCGTATTGGGCTATGCGGCATCTTAACGCGCTCGGAATGGCGAGTAAAATGCACTATTAAACTTCTATGCTAGGGCAATCAGAGACCCGATTAGATCATTTTATATTTTGGTTAATATAAGAATTCAGTGAAATTCTATCACATTTGTTCAATTTACGTCGCTCCTATTTCAGATAGCGTATTGGGCAAAGCGGCATCTCAAAGCGTATGAAATGGCGAATAAAATGCACTATTAAAGTTCTAGACTCGGGCGGACAGAGATCCGATTAGATCATTTTACATTATGGTTAATAAAAGAATTCAGCGACATTCTATCACATTTGTTCAACTTATATCGCTATAATTTCAGATAGCGTATTAGGCTAAGCGGCATCTCAAAGCGCATGAAATGACGAGTAAAATGCACTATTAAAGTTCTAGGGTAGGGCAAACAGAGACCCGATTAGATCATTTTATATTTTGGTTAATATAAGAATTCAACGAAATTCTATCACATTTGTAAAATTTACGTCGCTCCTATTACAGATAGCTTATTGGGCTTAGAGGCATCTCAAAGCGCATGAAATGACGAGTGAAATGCACTATTAAACTTCTAGGCTAGGGCAAACAGAGACCCGATTAGATCATTTTATATTACGGTTAATATAAGAATGCAGCGTGATTCTATCACATTTGTTCAATTTACGTCGCTCCTATTTCAGATAGCGTATTGGGCTAAGCGGCATCTCAAAGCGTGTGGAATGGCGAGTAAAATGCACTATTAACCTTCTATGATAGGGCAATCAGAGACCAGACTAGATCATTTTATACATTGGTTAATATAAGAATTCATCGAAATTCTATCACATTTGTTCAATTTACGTCGCTCCTATTTCATATAGCTAATTGGGCTATGCGGCATCTCAAAGCGCATGCAATTACGAGTGAAATGCACTATTAAACTTCTATGGTAGGGCGAACAGTGACCCGATTAGATCATTTTACATTAAGGTTAATATAAGAATTCAGCGAAATTCTATCACATTTGTTCAATTTACGTCGCTGCTATTTCAGATAGCGTATTGGGCTAAGCGGCATCTCAAAGCGCATGAAATGGCAAGCAAAATCCACTATTAAACTTCTAGGGTATGGCAAACAGAGCCCCGATTAGATCATTTTATATTATGGTTAATATAAGAATTCAGGGAAATCATATCACATTTGTTCAATTTACGTCGCTGCTATTTCAGAGAGCGTACTGGGATAGGCGGCAACTCAAAGCGCATGAAATGGCGAGTGAAATGCACTATTAAACTTCTAGGGTAGGGCGAACAGAGACCCGATTAGATCATTTTACATTAAGATTAATATAAGAATTCAGGGAAATTCTATCACATTTGTTCAATTTACGTCTCTCCTATTTCAGATAGCGTATTGGGCTAGGCGGCATCTCAAAGCGCATGAAATGTCGAGTAAGATGTACTATTAAACTTCTAGGATAAGGCAAACAGAGAACCGATTAGATCATTTTATATTACGGATAATATAAGAATTCAGCGTAATTCTATCACATTTGTTCAACTTACGCCGCTCCTGCTTGAGATAGCGTACTGGACTAGGCGGCAACTTAAAGCGCGTGGAATGGCGAGTAAAGTGCAGTACTAAACTTCTATGATAGGGCAATCGGAGTCCCGATTAGATCATTTTATATTTTGTTTAATATAAGATTTCAGGGAAATTCTATCACATTTGTTCAATTTACGTCGCTCCTATTTCAGATAGCGTATTGTGCTAAGCGGCACCTCAAAGCGCATGAAATGGCAAGTAAAATGCACTTTTAAACTTCTAGGGTGAGGCAAACAGAGACCCGATTAGATCATTTTATATTACGGTTAATATAAGAATTCAGCGTAATTCTATCACATTTGTTCAACTTACGTCGTTCCTATTTCAGATAGCGTACTGGACTAAGCGGCATCTTAAAGCGCGTGGAATGGCGAGTAAAATGCACTATTAAACTTCTATGATAGGGCAATCAGAGACCCGATTAGATCATTTTATATTATGGTTAATTTAAGAATTCAGCAAAATTCTATCACATTTGTTCAATTTCCGTCGCTCCTATTTCAGATAGCGTACTGGGCTAGGCGGCATCTTAAAGCGGGTGGAATGGCGAGTAGAATGCACAATTAAAATTCTATGATAGGGCAATCAGAGACCCGATTAGATCATTTTATATTTTGGTTAATATAAGAATTCAGTGAAATTCTATCACATTTGTTCAATTTACGTCGCTCCTATTTCAAATAGCGTATTGGGCTCAGCGGCATCTCAAAGCGCATGAAATGGCGAGCAAAATGCACTATTAAATTTCTAGGGTAGGGCAAACAGAGACCCGATTAGGTCATTTTATGTTATGGTTAATTTAAGAATTCAGCGAAATTCTATCACATTTGTTCAACTTACGTCGCTCCTATTTCAAATAGCGTACTGAGCTAAGCGGCATCTCAAAGCGCATGAAATGGCGAGCAAAATGCACTATTAAACTTCTAGCGAAGAGCAAACAGAGACCCGATTAGATCATTTTATATTTTGGTTAATATAAGAATTCAACGAAATTCTATCACATTTGTAAAATTTACGTCGCTCCTATTACAGATAGCTTATTGGGCTTAGAGGCATCTCAAAGCGCATGAAATGACGAGTGAAATGCACTATTAAACTTCTAGGCTAGGGCAAACAGAGACCCGATTAGATCATTTTATATTACGGTTAATATAAGAATGCAGCGTGATTCTATCACATTTGTTCAATTTACGTCGCTCCTATTTCAGATAGCGTATTGGGCTAAGCGGCATCTCAAAGCGTGTGGAATGGCGAGTAAAATGCACTATTAACCTTCTATGATAGGGCAATCAGAGACCAGACTAGATCATTTTATACATTGGTTAATATAAGAATTCATCGAAATTCTATCACATTTGTTCAATTTACGTCGCTCCTATTTCATATAGCTAATTGGGCTATGCGGCATCTCAAAGCGCATGCAATTACGAGTGAAATGCACTATTAAACTTCTATGGTAGGGCGAACAGTGACCCGATTAGATCATTTTACATTAAGGTTAATATAAGAATTCAGGGAAATTATATCACATTTGTTCAATTTACGTCGCTGCTATTTCAGATAGCGTATTGGGCTAAGCGGCATCTCAAAGCGCATGAAATGGCAAGCAAAATCCACTATTAAACTTCTAGGGTATGGCAAACAGAGCCCCGATTAGATCATTTTATATTATGGTTAATATAAGAATTCAGGGAAATCATATCACATTTGTTCAATTTACGTCGCTGCTATTTCAGAGAGCGTACTGGGATAGGCGGCAACTCAAAGCGCATGAAATGGCGAGTGAAATGCACTATTAAACTTCTAGGGTAGGGCGAACAGAGACCCGATTAGATCATTTTACATTAAGATTAATATAAGAATTCAGGGAATTCTATCACATTTGTTCAATTTACGTCTCTCCTATTTCAGATAGCGTATTGGGCTAGGCGGCATCTCAAAGCGCACGAAAGGGCGAGTAAAATGCACTATTAAACTTCTAGGGTGGGGCAAGCAGAGACCCGATCAGATCATTTTATATTACGGTTAATATAAGAATTCAGCGAAGTTCTATCACATTTGTTCAATTTACGTCGCTCCTATTTCAGATAGCTTATTGGGCTAAGCGGCAACTCAGAGCGCATGAAATGACGAGTGAAATGCACTGTTAAACTTCTAGGGTAGGGCGAACAAAGACCCGATTAGATCATTTTACATTAAGGTTAAAATAAGAATTCAGCGAAATTCTATCACTTTTGTTCAATTTACGTCGCTCCTATTTCAGATGGCGTATTGGGCTAAGCGGCATCTCAAAGCGCAAGAAATGGCGAGTAAAATGCACTATTAAACTTCTAGGATAAGGCAAACTGAGACCCGATTAGATCATTTTATATTACGGTTAATATAAGAATTCAGCGTAATTCTGTGACATTTGTTCAACTTACGTAGCTCCTATTTCAGATAGCGTGCTGGGCTAGGCGGCAACTTAAAGAGCGTGGAATGGTGAGTAAAATGCACTATTAAACTTCTAGGGTAGGGCAATCAGAGACCCGGTTAGATCATTTTATATTACGGTTAACATAAGAATTCAGCGAAATTCTATCACATTTGTTCAATTTACGTCGCCCCTATTTCAGATAGCGTATTGGGCTAAGCGGCATCTCAAAGCGCATGGAATGGCGAGTGAAATGCACTATTAAACTTCTAGGGTAGGGCGAACAGAGACCCGATTAGATCATTTTATATTATGGTTAATTTAAGAATTCAGCAAAATTCTATCACATTTGTACAATTTACGTCGCTCCTATTTCAGATAGCGTACTCGGCTAGGCGGCATCTCAAAGCGCATGAAATGGCGAGTCAAATGCACTACAAAACTTGTATGATAGGGAAATCAGAGACCCGATTAGATTATTTTATATTTTGGTTAATATAATAATTCAGCGAAATTCTCTCACATTTGTTCAATTTACGTCGCTGATATTTCAGATAGCGTATTGGACTAAGCGGCATCTCAAAGCGCAAGAAATGTCGAGTAAAATGCACTATTAAACTTCTATGATAGGGCACTCAGAGACCCGATTAGATCATTTTATATTTTGGTTAATATAAGAATTCAGCGAAATTCTATCACATTTGTTCAATTTGCGTCGCTCCTATTTCAGATAGCTTATTGGGCTAAGCGGCATCGCAAAGCGCATGAAATGACGAGTGAAATGCACTATTAAACTTCTAGGGTAGGGCAAACAGAGACCCGATTAGATCATTTTATATTATGGTTAATTTAAGAATTCAGCAAAATTCTATCATATTTGTTCAATTTACGTCGCTCCTATTTCAGATAGCGTACTGGGCTAAGCGGCATCTCAAAGCGCAAGAAATGGCGAGTAAAATGCACTATTAAACTTCTAGGGTAGGGCAAACAGAGACCCGATTAGATCATTTTATATTACGGTTAATATAAGAAATCAGCGTAATTCTGTCACATTTGTTCAACTTACGTAGCTCCTATTTCAGATAGCGTATTGGGCTAGGCGGCAACTTAAAGCACGTGGAATGGCGAGTAAAATGCACTATTAAACTTCTATGATAGGCCAATCAGAGACCCGATTAGATCATTTTATATTTTGGTTAATATAAGAATTCAGCGAAATTCTATCACATTTGTTCAATTTACGTCGCTCCTATGTCAGATAGCGTATTGGGCTAAGCGGCATCTCAAAGCGCATGAAATGGCGAGTGAAATGCACTATTAATCTTCTAGGGTAGGGCAATCAGAGACCCCATTAGATCATTTTATATTATGGTTACTTTAAGAATTCAGCGAAATTCTATCACATTTGTTCAATTTACGTCGCTCCTATTTCAGATAGCTATTGGGCTAAGCGGCATCACAAAGCGCATGAAATGACGAGAGAAATGCACTATTAAACTTCTTGGGTAGGGCGAACAGAGACCCGATTACATCATTTTATATTATGGTTAATTTAAGAATTCAGCAAAATTCTATCACATTTGTTCAATTTACGTCGCTCCTATTTCAGATAGCGTACTGGGCTAGGCGGCATCTTAAAGAGCGTGGAATGACGAGTAAAATGCACTATTAAACTTCTATGATAGGGCAATCAGAGACCCGATTAGATCATTTTATATTTTGGTTAATATAAGAATGCAGCGAAATTCTATCACATTTGTTCAATTTACGTCGATCCTATTTCAGATAGCTTATTGGGCTAAGCGGCATCTCAAAGCGCATGAAGTGGCGAGTAAAATGCACTATTAAACTTCTAGGGTAGGGCGAACAAAGACCCGATTAGATTATTTTACATTAAGGTTAATATAAGAATTCAGCGAAATTCTATCACATTTGTTCAATTTACATCGCTCCTATTTCAGATAGCGACTTGTGCTAAGCGGCACCTCAAAGCGCAAGAAATGGCGAGTAAAATGCAGTATTAAACTTCTAGGGTAGGGCAAACAGAGACCACATTAGATCATTTTATATTATGGTTAATTTAAGAATTCAGCGAAATTCTCTCACATTTGTTCAATTTACGTCGCTCCTATTTCAGATAGCGTATTGGGCCTAGCGGCATCTCAAAGCGCAAGAAATGGCGAGTAAAATGCACTATTAAACTTCTAGGGTAGGGCAAACAGAGACCCCATTAGATCATTTTATATTATGGTTAATTTAAGAATTCAGCGAAATTCTATCACATTTGTTCAATTTACATCGCTCCTATTTCAGATAGCGTATTGGGCTAACCGGCATCTCAATGCGCATGAAATGGCCAGTAAAATGCACTATTAAACTTCTAGGATAAGGCAAACGGAGACCCGATTAGACCATTTCATATTACGGTTAATATAGGAATTCAGCGTTATCCTATCACATTTGTTCAACTTACGTCGCTCCTATTTCAGATAGCGTACTGGACTGGGCGGCATCTTAAAGCGCGTGGAATGGCGAGCAAAATGCACTCTTAATCTTCTATCATAGGGCAATCAGAGACCCGATTAGATCATTTTATATTATGGTTAATTTAAGAATTCAGCGAAATTCTATCACATTTGTTCAATTTACATCGCTCCTATTTCAGATAGCGTATTGGGCTAAGCGGCATCTCAATGCGCATGAAATGGCCAGTCAAATGCACTCTTAATCTTCTATGATAGGGCAATCAGAGACCCTATTAGAACATTTTATATTTTGGTTAATATAAGAATTCAGCGAAATTCTATCACATTTGTTCAATTTACGTCGCTCCTATTTCAGATAGCGTATTGGGCTAACCGGCATCTCAAAGCGCAAGAAATGGCGAGTAAAATGCACTATTAAACTTCTAGGGTAGGGCAAACAGAGACCCCATTAGATCATTTTATATTATGGTTAATTTAAGAATTCAGCGAAATTCTATCACATTTGTTCAATTTACGTTGCTCCTATTTCAGATAGCGTATTGGGCTGAGCGGCAACTCGAAGCGCGAGAAATGTCGAGTAAAATGCACTATTAAACTTCTAGGGTAGGGCAAACAGAGACCCGATTAGATCATTTTATATTTTGGTTAATATAAGAATTCAGCGAAATTCTATCACATTTGTTGAATTTACGTCGCTCCTATTTCAGATAGCGTACTGGGATAGGCGGCATCTTGAAGCGCGTGGAATGGCGAGTAGAATGCACTATTAAACTTCTAGGCTAGGGCGAACAAAGACCCGAGCAGATCATTTTACATTATGGTTAATAAAAGAATTCAGCGTAATTCTATCACATTTGTTCAACTTACGTCGCTCCTATTTCAGATAGCGTATTGGGCTAAGCGGCATCTCAAAGCGCATGAAATGGCGAGTGAAATGCACTATTAGACTTCTATGGTAGGGCGAACAGAGACCCGATTGGATCATTTTACATTAAGGTTAATATAAGAATTCACGGAAATTCTCTCACATTTGTTCAATTTACGTCGCTGATATTTCAGATAGCGTATTGGGCTAAGCGGCATCTTAAAGCGTGTGTAATGGCGAGTAAAATGCACTATTAAACTTCTATGATAGGGTAATCAGAGACCCGATTAGATCATTTTATATTATGGTTAATTTAAGGATTCAGCAAAATTCTATCACATTTGTTCAATTTACATCGCTCCTATTTCAGATAGCGTATTGGGCTAAGCGGCATCTCAATGCGCATGAAATGGCCAGTAAAATGCACTATTAAACTTCTAGGATAAGGCAAACGGAGACCCGATTAGACCATTTCTTATTACGGTTAATATAAGAATTCAGCGTTATTCTATCACATTTGTTCAACTTACGTCGCTCCTATTTCAGATAGCGTACTGGGCTAGGCGGCATCTTAAAGCGCGTGGAATGGCGAGCAAAATGCACTCTTAAACTTCTGTGATAGGGCAATCAGAGACCCGTTTAGATCATTTTATATTTTGGTTAATATAAGAATCCAGCGAAATTCTATCACATTTGTTCAATTTACGTCGCTCCTATTTCAGATAGCGTATTGGGCTAAGCGGCATCTCAAAGCGCACGAAAGGGCGAGTAAAATGCACTATTAAACTTCTAGGGTGGGGCAAGCAGAGACCCGATCAGATCATTTTATATTACGGTTAATATAAGAATTCAGCGAAGTTCTATCACATTTGTTCAATTTACGTCGCTCCTATTTCAGATAGCTTATTGGGCTAAGCGGCAACTCAGAGCGCATGAAATGACGAGTGAAATGCACTGTTAAACTTCTAGGGTAGGGCGAACAAAGACCCGATTAGATCATTTTACATTAAGGTTAAAATAAGAATTCAGCGAAATTCTATCACTTTTGTTCAATTTACGTCGCTCCTATTTCAGATGGCGTATTGGGCTAAGCGGCATCTCAAAGCGCAAGAAATGGCGAGTAAAATGCACTATTAAACTTCTAGGATAAGGCAAACTGAGACCCGATTAGATCATTTTATATTACGGTTAATATAAGAATTCAGCGTAATTCTGTGACATTTGTTCAACTTACGTAGCTCCTATTTCAGATAGCGTGCTGGGCTAGGCGGCAACTTAAAGAGCGTGGAATGGTGAGTAAAATGCACTATTAAACTTCTAGGGTAGGGCAATCAGAGACCCGGTTAGATCATTTTATATTACGGTTAACATAAGAATTCAGCGAAATTCTATCACATTTGTTCAATTTACGTCGCCCCTATTTCAGATAGCGTATTGGGCTAAGCGGCATCTCAAAGCGCATGGAATGGCGAGTGAAATGCACTATTAAACTTCTAGGGTAGGGCGAACAGAGACCCGATTAGATCATTTTATATTATGGTTAATTTAAGAATTCAGCAAAATTCTATCACATTTGTACAATTTACGTCGCTCCTATTTCAGATAGCGTACTCGGCTAGGCGGCATCTCAAAGCGCATGAAATGGCGAGTCAAATGCACTACAAAACTTGTATGATAGGGAAATCAGAGACCCGATTAGATTATTTTATATTTTGGTTAATATAATAATTCAGCGAAATTCTCTCACATTTGTTCAATTTACGTCGCTGATATTTCAGATAGCGTATTGGACTAAGCGGCATCTCAAAGCGCAAGAAATGTCGAGTAAAATGCACTATTAAACTTCTATGATAGGGCACTCAGAGACCCGATTAGATCATTTTATATTTTGGTTAATATAAGAATTTAGCGAAATTCTATCACATTTGTTCAATTTGCGTCGCTCCTATTTCAGATAGCTTATTGGGCTAAGCGGCATCGCAAAGCGCATGAAATGACGAGTGAAATGCACTATTAAACTTCTAGGGTAGGGCAAACAGAGACCCGATTAGATCATTTTATATTATGGTTAATTTAAGAATTCAGCAAAATTCTATCATATTTGTTCAATTTACGTCGCTCCTATTTCAGATAGCGTACTGGGCTAAGCGGCATCTCAAAGCGCAAGAAATGGCGAGTAAAATGCACTATTAAACTTCTAGGGTAGGGCAAACAGAGACCCGATTAGATCATTTTATATTACGGTTAATATAAGAAATCAGCGTAATTCTGTCACATTTGTTCAACTTACGTAGCTCCTATTTCAGATAGCGTACTGGGCTAGGCGGCAACTTAAAGCACGTGGAATGGCGAGTAAAATGCACTATTAAACTTCTATGATAGGCCAATCAGAGACCCGATTAGATCATTTTATATTTTGGTTAATATAAGAATTCAGCGAAATTCTATCACATTTGTTCAATTTACGTCGCTCCTATGTCAGATAGCGTATTGGGCTAAGCGGCATCTCAAAGCGCATGAAATGGCGAGTGAAATGCACTATTAATCTTCTAGGGTAGGGCAATCAGAGACCCCATTAGATCATTTTATATTATGGTTAATTTAAGAATTCAGCGAAATTCTATCACATTTGTTCAATTTACGTCGCTCCTATTTCAGATAGCTATTGGGCTAAGCGGCATCACAAAGCGCATGAAATGACGAGAGAAATGCACTATTAAACTTCTTGGGTAGGGCGAACAGAGACCCGATTACATCATTTTATATTATGGTTAATTTAAGAATTCAGCAAAATTCTATCACATTTGTTCAATTTACGTCGCTCCTATTTCAGATAGCGTACTGGGCTAGGCGGCATCTTAAAGAGCGTGGAATGACGAGTAAAATGCACTATTAAACTTCTATGATAGGGCAATCAGAGACCCGATTAGATCATTTTATATTTTGGTTAATATAAGAATGCAGCGAAATTCTATCACATTTGTTCAATTTACGTCGATCCTATTTCAGATAGCTTATTGGGCTAAGCGGCATCTCAAAGCGCATGAAGTGGCGAGTAAAATGCACTATTAAACTTCTAGGGTAGGGCGAACAAAGACCCGATTAGATTATTTTACATTAAGGTTAATATAAGAATTCAGCGAAATTCTATCACATTTGTTCAATTTACATCGCTCCTATTTCAGATAGCGACTTGTGCTAAGCGGCACCTCAAAGCGCAAGAAATGGCGAGTAAAATGCAGTATTAAACTTCTAGGGTAGGGCAAACAGAGACCACATTAGATCATTTTATATTATGGTTAATTTAAGAATTCAGCGAAATTCTCTCACATTTGTTCAATTTACGTCGCTCCTATTTCAGATAGCGTATTGGGCCTAGCGGCATCTCAAAGCGCAAGAAATGGCGAGTAAAATGCACTATTAAACTTCTAGGGTAGGGCAAACAGAGACCCCATTAGATCATTTTATATTATGGTTAATTTAAGAATTCAGCGAAATTCTATCACATTTGTTCAATTTACGTTGCTCCTATTTCAGATAGCGTACTGGGCGAGGAGGCATCTTAAAGCGCGTGCAATGACGAGTAAAATGCACTATTAAACTTCTATGATAGGGCAATCAGAGACCCGATTAGATCATCTTATATTTTGGTTAATATAAGCATTCAGCGAAATTCTATCACATTTGTTCAATTTACGTCGTTCCTATTTCAAATAGCGTACTGGGCTAGGCGGCATCTTAAAGCGTGTGTAATGGCGAGTAAAATGAACTATTAAACTTCTATGATAGGGCAATCAGAGACCCGATTAGATCATTTTATATTTTGGTTGATATAAGAATTCAGCGAAATTCTATCACATTTGTTCAATTTACGTCGCTCCAATTTCAGATAGCTTATTGGGCTAAGCGGCATCGCAAAGCGCATGAATTGACGAGTGAAATGCACTATTATACTTCTTGGGTAGGGCGAACAAAGACCCGATTAGATCATTATACATTAAGGTTAATATAAGAATTCAGCGAAATTCTATCACATTTGTTCAATTTACATCGCTCCTATTTCAGATAGCGTATTGGGCTAAGCGGCATCGCAATGCGCATGAAATGGCCAGTAAAATGCACTATTAAACTTCTAGGATAAGGCAAACGGAGACCCGATTAGACCATTTCATATTACGGTTAATATAAGAATTCAGGGTTATTCTATCACATTTGTTCAACTTACGTCGCTCCTATTTCAGATAGCGTACTGGGCTAGGCGGCATCTTAAAGCGCGTGGAATGGCGAGCAAAATGCACTCTTAAACTTCTATGATAGCGCAATCAGAGACCCGTTTAGATCATTTTATATTTTGGTTAATATAAGAATTCAGCGAAATTCTATCACATTTGTTCAATTTACGTCGCTCCTATTGCGGATAGCGTATTGGGCTAAGCGGCATCTCAAAGCGCAAGATATGGCGAGTGAAATGCACTATTAATCTTCTAGGGTAGGGCAAACAGAGACCCCATTAGATCATTTTATATTATGGTTAATTTAAGAATTCAGCGAAATTCTATCACATTTGTTCAATTTACGTCGCTCCTATTTCAGATAGCGTACCCGGATAGGCGGCATCGTAAAGCGCGAGGAATGGCGAGTAAAATGAACTATTAAACTTCTATGATAGGGCAATCAGAGACCCGATTAGATCATTTTATATTTTGGTTAATATAAGAATTCAGCGAAATTCTATCACATTTGTTCAATTTACGTCGCTCCTATTTCAGATAGCGTATTGGGCTAAGCGGCATCTCAAAGCACAAGAAATGGCGAGTAAAATGCACTATTAAACTTCTAGGATAAGGCAAACAGAGACCCGATTAGATCATTTTATATTACGGTTAATATAAGAATTCAGCGTAATTCTGTGACATTTGTTCAACTTACGTAGCTCCTATTTCAGATAGCGTGCTGGGCTAGGCGGCTACTTAAAGCGCGTGGAATGGCGAGTAAAATGCACTGTTAAACTTCTATGATAGGGCAATCAGAGACCCGATAAGATCATTTTATATTTTGGTTAATATAAGAATTCAGCGAAATTCTATCACATTTGTTCAATTTACGTCGCTCCTATTTCAGATAGCTTATTGGGCTAAGCGGCATCGCAAAGCGCATGAATTGACGAGTAAAATGCACTATTAAACTTCTTGGGTAGGGCGAACAGAGACCCGATTACATCATTTTATATTATGGTTAATTTAAGAATTCAGCAAAATTCTATCACATTTGTTCAATTTACGTCGCTCCTATTTCAGATAGCGTACTGGGCGAGGCGGTATCTTAAAGCGCGAGGAATGACGAGTAAAATGCACTATTAAACTTCTATGATAGGGCAATCAGAGACCCGATTAGATCATTTTATATTTTGGTTAACATAAGAATTCAGCGAAATTCTATCACATTTGTTCAATTTACGTCGCTCCTATTTCAGATAGCTTATTGGGCTAAGCGGCATCTCAAAGCGCATGAAGTGGCGAGTAAAATGCACTATTAAACTTCTAGGGTTGGGCGAACAAAGACCCGATTAGATCATTTTACATTAAGGTTAATATAAGAATTCAGCGAAATTCTATCACATTTGTTCAATTTACATCGCTCCTATTTCAGATAGCGACTTGTGCTAAGCGGCATCTCAAAGCGCAAGAAATGGCGAGTAAAATGCAGTATTAAACTTCTAGGGTAGGGCAATCAGAGACCCGATTAGATCATTTTATATTACGGTTAACATAAGAATTCAGCGAAATTCTATCACATTTGTTCAATTTACGTCGCTCCTATTTCAGATAGCGTATTGGGCTAAGCGGCATCTCAAAGCGCATGGAATGGCGAGTGAAATGCACTATTAAACTTCTAGGGTAGGGCGAACAGAGACCCGATTAGATCATTTTATATTTTGTTTAATATAAGATTTCAGGGAAATTCTATCACATTTGTTCAATTTACGTCGCTCCTATTTCAGATAGCTATTGGGCTAGGCGGCATCTCAAAGCGCATGAAATGGCGAGTCAAATGCACTACAAAACTTGTATGATAGGGAAATCAGAGACCCGATTAGATTATTTTATATTTTGGTTAATATAATAATTCAGCGAAATTCTCTCACATTTGTTCAATTTACGTCGCTGATATTTCAGATAGCGTATTGGACTAAGCGGCATCTCAAAGCGCAAGAAATGTCGAGTAAAATGCACTATTAAACTTCTATGATAGGGCACTCAGAGACCCGATTAGATCATTTTATATTTTGGTTAATATAAGAATTCAGCGAAATTCTATCACATTTGTTCAATTTGCGTCGCTCCTATTTCAGATAGCTTATTGGGCTAAGCGGCATCGCAAAGCGCATGAAATGACGAGTGAAATGCACTATTAAACTTCTAGGGTAGGGCAAACAGAGACCCGATTAGATCATTTTATATTATGGTTAATTTAAGAATTCAGCAAAATTCTATCATATTTGTTCAATTTACGTCGCTCCTATTTCAGATAGCGTACTGGGCTAAGCGGCATCTCAAAGCGCAAGAAATGGCGAGTAAAATGCACTATTAAACTTCTAGGGTAGGGCAAACAGAGACCCGATTAGATCATTTTATATTACGGTTAATATAAGAAATCAGCGTAATTCTGTCACATTTGTTCAACTTACGTAGCTCCTATTTCAGATAGCGTACTGGGCTAGGCGGCAACTTAAAGCACGTGGAATGGCGAGTAAAATGCACTATTAAACTTCTATGATAGGCCAATCAGAGACCCGATTAGATCATTTTATATTTTGGTTAATATAAGAATTCAGCGAAATTCTATCACATTTGTTCAATTTACGTGTCTCCTATGTCAGATAGCGTATTGGGCTAAGCGGCATCTCAAAGCGCATGAAATGGCGAGTGAAATGCACTATTAATCTTCTAGGGTAGGGCAATCAGAGACCCCATTAGATCATTTTATATTATGGTTAATTTAAGAATTCAGCGAAATTCTATCACATTTGTTCAATTTACATCGCTCCTATTTCAGATAGCGACATGTGCTAAGCGGCATCTCAAAGCGCAGGAAATGGCGAGTAAAATGCACTATTAAACTTCTAGGGTAGGGCAAACAGAGACTCCATTAGATCATTTTATATTATGGTTAATTTAAGAATTCAGCGAAATTCTCTCACATTTGTTCAATTAACGTCGCTGATATTTCAGATAGCGTATTGGGCTAAGCGGTATCTCAAAGCGCAAGAAATGGCGAGTAAAATGCACTATTAAACTTCTAGGGTAGGGCAAACAGAGACCCGATTAGGTCATTTCATATTATGGTTAATTTAAGATTTCAGAAAAATTCTATCACATTTGTTCAATTTACGTCGCTCCAATTTCAGATAGCGTACCCGGATAGGCGGCATCTTAAAGCGCGAGGAATGGCAAGTAAAATGAACTATTAAACTTCTATGATAGGGCAATCAGAGACCCGATTAGATCATTTTATATTTTGGTTAATATAAGAATTCAGCGAAATTCTATCACATTTGTTTAATTTACGTCGCTCCTATTTCAGATAGCGTATTGGGATAAGCGGCATCTCAAAGCGCATGAAATGCTGAGTAAAATGCGCTATTAAACTTCCAGGGTAGGGCAATCAGAGACCCGATTAGATCATTTTATATTATGGTTAATTTAAGGATTCAGCAAAATTCTATCACATTTGTTCAATTTACGTCGTTCCTATTTCAGATAGCATACTGGGCTAGGCGGCAACTTAAAGCGCGCGGAATGCCGAGTAAAATGCACTATTAAACTTCTATGATAGGGTAATCAGAGACCCGATTAGATCATTTTATATTGTGGTTAATTTAAGAATTCAGCGAAATTCTATCACATTTGTTCAATTTACATCGCTCCTATTTCAGATAGCGTATTGGGCTAAGCGGCATCTCAAAGCGCATGAAATGGCGAGTAAAATGCACTATTAAACTTCTATGGTAATGCAAACAGAGACCCGATTAGATCATTTTATATTACGGTTAATATAAGAATTCAGCGTAATTCTATCACAGTTGTTCAACATACGTCGCTCCTATTTCAGATAGTGTACTGGGCTAGGCGGCATCTTAAAGCGCGTGGAAGGGCGAGCAAAATGCACTGCTAAACTTCTATGATAGGGCAATCAGAGTCCCGTTTAGATCATTTTATATTTTGTTTAATATAAGATTTCAGGGAAATTCTATCACATTTGTTCAATTTACGTCGCTCCTATTTCAGATAGCTATTGGGCTAAGCGGCATCTCAAAGCGCATGAAATGACGAGAGAAATGCACTATTAAACTTCTTGGGTAGGGCGAACAGAGACCCGATTACATCATTTTATATTATGGTTAATTTAAGAATTCAGCAAAATTCTATCACATTTGTTCAATTTACATCGCTCCTATTCCAGATAGCGACTTGTGCTAAGCGGCACCTCAAAGCGCAAGAAATGGCGAGTAAAATGCAGTATTAAACTTCTAGGGTAGGGCAAACAGAGACCACATTAGATCATTTTATATTATGGTTAATTTAAGAATTCAGCGAAATTCTCTCACATTTGTTCAATTTATGTCGCTGATATTTCAGATAGCGTATTGGGCTAAGCGGCATCTCAAAGCGCAAGAAATGGCGAGTAAAATGCACTATTAAACTTCTAGGGTAGGGCAAACAGAGACCCGATTAGGTCATTTCATATTATGGTTAATTTAAGAATTCAGAAAAATTCTATCACATTTGTTCAATTTACGTCGTTCCTATTTCAGATAGCATACTGGGCTAGGCGGCAACTTAAAGCGCGCGGAATGGCGAGTAAAATGCACTATTAAACTTCTATGATAGGGCAATCAGAGACCCGATTAGATCATTTTATATTATGGTTAATTTAAGAATTCAGCGAAATTCTATCACATTTGTTCAATTTACATCGCTCCTATTTCAGATAGCGTATTGGGCTAAGCGGCATCGCAATGCGCATGAAATGGCCAGTAAAATGCACTATTAAACTTCTAGGATAAGGCAAACGGAGACCCGATTAGACCATTTCATATTACGGTTAATATAAGAATTCAGGGTTATTCTATCACATTTGTTCAACTTACGTCGCTCCTATTTCAGATAGCGTACTGGGCTAGGCGGCATCTTAAAGCGCGTGGAATGGCGAGCAAAATGCACTCTTAAACTTCTATGATAGCGCAATCAGAGACCCGTTTAGATCATTTTATATTTTGGTTAATATAAGAATTCAGCGAAATTCTATCACATTTGTTCAATTTACGTCGCTCCTATTGCGGATAGCGTATTGGGCTAAGCGGCATCTCAAAGCGCAAGATATGGCGAGTGAAATGCACTATTAATCTTCTAGGGTAGGGCAAACAGAGACCCCATTAGATCATTTTATATTATGGTTAATTTAAGAATTCAGCGAAATTCTATCACATTTGTTCAATTTACGTCGCTCCTATTTCAGATAGCGTACCCGGATAGGCGGCATCGTAAAGCGCGAGGAATGGCGAGTAAAATGAGCTATTAAACTTCAATGATAGGGCAATCAGAGACCCGATTAGATCATTTTATATTTTGGTTAATATAAGAATTCAGCGAAATTCTATCACATTTGTTTAATTTACGTCGCTCCTATTTCAGATAGCGTATTGGGATAAGCGGCATCTCATAGCACATGAAATGCTGAGTAAAATGCGCTATTAAACTTCTAGGGTAGGGCAATCAGAGACCCGATTAGATCATTTTATATTATGGTTAATATAAGAATTCAGCGTGATTCTATCGCATTTGTTCAACTTACGTCGCTCCTATTTCAGATAGCGTACTGGGCTAGGCGGCATCTTAAAGCGCGTGGATTGGCGAGCAAAATGCACTCTTAGTCTTCTATGATAGGGCAATCAGAGTCCCGATTAGATCATTTTATATTACGGTTAATATAAGAATTCAACGTAATTCTATCACATTTGTTCAACATACGTCGCTCCTATTTCAGATAGTGTACTGGGCTAGGCGGCATCTTAAAGCGCGTGGAAGGGCGAGTAAAATGCACTACTAAACTTCTATGATAGGGCAATCAGAGTCCCGTTTAGATCATTTTATATTATGGTTAATTTAAGAATTCAGCGAAATTCTATCACATTTGTTCAATTTACATCGCTCCTATTTCAGATAGCGTACTGGGCTAGGCGGCATCTTAAAGCGCGTGGAATGGCGAGCAAAATGCACTCTTAATCTTCTATGACAGGGCAATCAGAGACCCGATTAGATCATTTTATATTTTGGTTAATATAAGAATTCAGCGAAATTCTATCACATTTGTTCAATTTACGTCGCTCCTATTTCAGATAGCGTATTGGGCCTAGCGGCATCTCAAAGCGCAAGAAATGGCGAGTAAAATGCACTATTAAACTTCTAGGGTAGGGCAAACAGAGACCCCATTAGATCATTTTATATTATGGTTAATTTAAGAATTCAGCGAAATTCTATCACATTTGTTCAATTTACGTTGCTCCTATTTCAGATAGCGTACTGGGCGAGGCGGCATCTTAAAGCGCGTGCAATGACGAGTAAAATGCACTATTAAACTTCTATGATAGGGCAATCAGAGACCCGATTAGATCATCTTATATTTTGGTTAATATAAGCATTTAGCGAAATTCTATCACATTTGTTCAATTTACGTCGTTCCTATTTCAGATAGCGTACTGGGCTAGGCGGCATCTTAAAGCGTGTGTAATGGCGAGTAAAATGAACTATTAAACTTCTATGATAGGGCAATCAGAGACCCGATTAGATCATTTTATATTTTGGTTAATATAAGAATTCAGCGAAATTCTATCACATTTGTTCAATTTACGTCGCTCCAATTTCAGATAGCTTATTGGGCTAAGCGGCATCGCAAAGCGCATGAATTGACGAGTGAAATGCACTATTATACTTCTTGGGTAGGGCGAACAAAGACCCGATTAGATCATTATACATTAAGGTTAATATAAGAATTCAGCGAAATTCTATCACATTTGTTCAATTTACATCGCTCCTATTTCAGATAGCGTATTGGGCTAAGCGGCATCGCAATGCGCATGAAATGGCCAGTAAAATGCACTATTAAACTTCTAGGATAAGGCAAACGGAGACCCGATTAGACCATTTCATATTACGGTTAATATAAGAATTCAGGGTTATTCTATCACATTTGTTCAACTTACGTCGCTCCTATTTCAGATAGCGTACTGGGCTAGGCGGCATCTTAAAGCGCGTGGAATGGCGAGCAAAATGCACTCTTAAACTTCTATGATAGCGCAATCAGAGACCCGTTTAGATCATTTTATATTTTGGTTAATATAAGAATTCAGTGAAATTCTATCACATTTGTTCAATTTACGTCGCTCCTATTGCGGATAGCGTATTGGGCTAAGCGGCATCTCAAAGCGCAAGATATGGCGAGTGAAATGCACTATTAATCTTCTAGGGTAGGGCAAACAGAGACCCCATTAGATCATTTTATATTATGGTTAATTTAAGAATTCAGCGAAATTCTATCACATTTGTTCAACTTACGTAGCTCCTATTTCAGATAGCGTGCTGGGCTAGGCGGCTACTTAAAGCGCGTGGAATGGCGAGTAAAATGCACTGTTAAACTTCTATGATAGGGCAATCAGAGACCCGATAAGATCATTTTATATTTTGGTTAATATAAGAATTCAGCGAAATTCTATCACATTTGTTCAATTTACGTCGCTCCTATTTCAGATAGCTTATTGGGCTAAGCGGCATCGCAAAGCGCATGAATTGACGAGTAAAATGCACTATTAAACTTCTTGGGTAGGGCGAACAGAGACCCGATTACATCATTTTATATTATGGTTAATTTAAGAATTCAGCAAAATTCTATCACATTTGTTCAATTTACGTCGCTCCTATTTCAGATAGCGTACTGGGCGAGGCGGTATCTTAAAGCGCGAGGAATGACGAGTAAAATGCACTATTAAACTTCTATGATAGGGCAATCAGAGACCCGATTAGATCATTTTATATTTTGGTTAATATAAGAATTCAGCGAAATTCTATCACATTTGTTCAATTTACGTCGCTCCTATTTCAGATAGCTTATTGGGCTAAGCGGCATCTCAAAGCGCATGAAGTGGCGAGTAAAATGCACTATTAAACTTCTAGGGTTGGGCGAACAAAGACCCGATTAGATCATTTTACATTAAGGTTAATATAATAATTCAGCGAAATTCTATCACATTTGTTCAATTTACATCGCTCCTATTTCAGATAGCGACTTGTGCTAAGCGGCATCTCAAAGCGCAAGAAATGGCGAGTAAAATGCACTATTAAACTTCTAGGGTAGGGCAATCAGAGACCCGATTAGATCATTTTATATTTTGGTTAATATAAGAATTCAGCGAAATTCTATCACATTTGTTCAATTTGCGTCGCTCCTATTTCAGATAGCTTATTGGGCAAAGCGGCATCGCAAAGCGCATGAAATGACGAGTGAAATGCACTATTAAACTTCTAGGGTAGGGCAAACAGAGACCCGATTAGATCATTTTATATTATGGTTAATTTAAGAATTCAGCAAAATTCTATCATATTTGTTCAATTTACGTCGCTCCTATTTCAGATAGCGTACTGGGCTAAGCGGCATTTCAAAGCGCAAGAAATGGCGAGTAAAATGCACTATTAAACTTCTAGGGTAGGGCAAACAGAGACCCGATTAGATCATTTTATATTACGGTTAATATAAGAAATCAGCGTAATTCTGTCACATTTGTTGAACTTACGTAGCTCCTATTTCAGATAGCGTACTGGGCTAGGCGGCAACTTAAAGCACGTGGAATGGCGAGTAAAATGCACTATTAAACTTCTATGATAGGCCAATCAGAGACCCGATTAGATCATTTTATATTTTGGTTAGTATAAGAATTCAGCGAAATTCTATCACATTTGTTCAATTTACGTCGCTCCTATGTCAGATAGCGTATTGGGCTAAGCGGCATCTCAAAGCGCATGAAATGGCGAGTGAAATGCACTATTAATCTTCTAGGGTAGGGCAATCAGAGACCCCATTAGATCATTTTATATTATGGTTAATTTAAGAATTCAGCGAAATTCTATCACATTTGTTCAATTTACATCGCTCCTATTTCAGATAGCGACTTGTGCTAAGCGGCATCTCAAAGCGCAGGAAATGGCGAGTAAAATGCACTATTAAACTTCTAGGGTAGGGCAAACAGAGACTCCATTAGATCATTTTATATTATGGTTAATTTAAGAATTCAGCGAAATTCTCTCACATTTGTTCAATTAACGTCGCTGATATTTCAGATAGCGTATTGGGCTAAGCGGCATCTCAAAGCGCAAGAAATGGCGAGTAAAATGCACTATTAAACTTCTAGGGTAGGGCAAACAGAGACCCGATTAGGTCATTTCATATTATGGTTAATTTAAGATTTCAGAAAAATTCTATCACATTTGTTCAATTTACGTCGCTCCAATTTCAGATAGCGTACCCGGATAGGCGGCATCTCAAAGCGCGAGGAATGGCAAGTAAAATGAACTATTAAACTTCTATGATAGGGCAATCAGAGACCCGATTAGATCATTTTATATTTTGGTTAATATAAGAATTCAGCGAAATTCTATCACATTTGTTTAATTTACGTCGCTCCTATTTCAGATAGCGTATTGGGATAAGCGGCATCTCAAAGCGCATGAAATGCTGAGTAAAATGCGCTATTAAACTTCTAGGGTAGGGCAATCAGAGACCCGATTAGATCATTTTATATTATGGTTAATTTAAGGATTCAGCAAAATTCTATCACATTTGTTCAATTTACGTCGTTCCTATTTCAGATAGCATACTGGGCTAGGCGGCAACTTAAAGCGCGCGGAATGCCGAGTAAAATGCACTATTAAACTTCTATGATAGGGTAATCAGAGACCCGATTAGATCATTTTATATTGTGGTTAATTTAAGAATTCAGCGAAATTCTATCACATTTGTTCAATTTACATCGCTCCTATTTCAGATAGTGTATTGGGCTAAGCGGCATCTCAAAGCGCATGAAATGGCGAGTAAAATGCACTATTAAACTTCTATGGTAATGCAAACAGAGACCCGATTAGATCATTTTATATTACGGTTAATATAAGAATTCAGCGTAATTCTATCACAGTTGTTCAACATACGTCGCTCCTATTTCAGATAGTGTACTGGGCTAGGCGGCATCTTAAAGCGCGTGGAAGGGCGAGCAAAATGCACTGCTAAACTTCTATGATAGGGCAATCAGAGTCCCGTTTAGATCATTTTATATTTTGTTTAATATAAGATTTCAGGGAAATTCTATCACATTTGTTCAATTTACGTCGCTCCTATTTCAGATAGCTATTGGGCTAAGCGGCATCTCAAAGCGCATGAAATGACGAGAGAAATGCACTATTAAACTTCTTGGGTAGGGCGAACAGAGACCCGATTACATCATTTTATATTATGGTTAATTTAAGAATTCAGCAAAATTCTATCACATTTGTTCAATTTACGTCGCTCCTATTTCAGATAGCGTACTGGGCTAGGCGGCATCTTAAAGAGCGTGGAATGACGAGTAAAATGCACTATTAAACTTCTATGATAGGGCAATCAGAGACCCGATTAGATCATTTTATATTTTGGTTAATATAAGAATGCAGCGAAATTCTATCACATTTGTTCAATTTACGTCGATCCTATTTCAGATAGCTTATTGGGCTAAGCGGCATCTCAAAGCGCATGAAGTGGCGAGTAAAATGCACTATTAAACTTCTAGGGTAGGGCGAACAAAGACCCGATTAGATTATTTTACATTAAGGTTAATATAAGAATTCAGCGAAATTCTATCACATTTGTTCAATTTACATCGCTCCTATTTCAGATAGCGACTTGTGCTAAGCGGCACCTCAAAGCGCAAGAAATGGCGAGTAAAATGCAGTATTAAACTTCTAGGGTAGGGCAAACAGAGACCACATTAGATCATTTTATATTATGGTTAATTTAAGAATTCAGCGAAATTCTCTCACATTTGTTCAATTTATGTCGCTGATATTTCAGATAGCGTATTGGGCTAAGCGGCATCTCAAAGCGCAAGAAATGGCGAGTAAAATGCACTATTAAACTTCTAGGCTAGGGCAAACAGAGACCCGATTAGGTCATTTCATATTATGGTTAATTTAAGAATTCAGAAAAATTCTATCACATTTGTTCAATTTACGTCGTTCCTATTTCAGATAGCATACTGGGCTAGGCGGCAACTTAAAGCGCGAGGAATGGCGAGTAAAATGAACTATTAAACTTCTATGATAGGGCAATCAGAGACCCGATTAGATCATTTTATATTTTGGTTAATATAAGAATTCAGCGAAATTCTATCACATTTGTTTAATTTACGTCGCTCCTATTTCAGATAGCGTATTGGGATAAGCGGCATCTCAAAGCGCATGAAATGCTGAGTAAAATGCGCTATTAAACTTCTAGGGTAGGGCAATCAGAGACCCGATTAGATCATTTTATATTATGGTTAATTTAAGAATTCAGCAAAATTCTATCATATTTGTTCAATTTACGTCGCTCCTATTTCAGATAGCGTACTGGGCTAAGCGGCATCTCAAAGCGCAAGAAATGGCGAGTAAAATGCACTATTAAACTTCTAGGGTAGGGCAAACAGAGACCCGATTAGATCATTTTATATTACGGTTAATATAAGAAATCAGCGTAATTCTGTCACATTTGTTGAACTTACGTAGCTCCTATTTCAGATAGCGTACTGGGCTAGGCGGCAACTTAAAGCACGTGGAATGGCGAGTAAAATGCACTATTAAACTTCTATGATAGGCCAATCAGAGACCCGATTAGATCATTTTATATTTTGGTTAATATAAGAATTCAGCGAAATTCTATCACATTTGTTCAATTTACGTCGCTCCTATGTCAGATAGCGTATTGGGCTAAGCGGCATCTCAAAGCGCATGAAATGGCGAGTGAAATGCACTATTAATCTTCTAGGGTAGGGCAATCAGAGACCCCATTAGATCATTTTATATTATGGTTAATTTAAGAATTCAGCGAAATTCTATCACATTTGTTCAATTTACATCGCTCCTATTTCAGATAGCGACTTGTGCTAAGCGGCATCTCAAAGCGCAGGAAATGGCGAGTAAAATGCACTATTAAACTTCTAGGGTAGGGCAAACAGAGACTCCATTAGATCATTTTATATTATGGTTAATTTAAGAATTCAGCGAAATTCTCTCACATTTGTTCAATTAACGTCGCTGATATTTCAGATAGCGACTTGTGCTAAGCGGCACCTCAAAGCGCAAGAAATGGCGAGTAAAATGCAGTATTAAACTTCTAGGGTAGGGCAAACAGAGACCACATTAGATCATTTTATATTATGGTTAATTTAAGAATTCAGCGAA
Source organism: Macropis europaea (assembly GCA_916610135.2). Taxonomy (NCBI): domain Eukaryota; kingdom Metazoa; phylum Arthropoda; class Insecta; order Hymenoptera; family Melittidae; genus Macropis; species Macropis europaea. The sequence continues at coordinate 44,090 of CAKAJE020000293.1, forward strand.
ATTCTCTCACATTTGTTCAATTTATGTCGCTGATATTTCAGATAGCGTATTGGGCTAAGCGGCATCTCAAAGCGCAAGAAATGGCGAGTAAAATGCACTATTAAACTTCTAGGCTAGGGCAAACAGAGACCCGATTAGGTCATTTCATATTATGGTTAATTTAAGAATTCAGAAAAATTCTATCACATTTGTTCAATTTACGTCGTTCCTATTTCAGATAGCATACTGGGCTAGGCGGCAACTTAAAGTGCGAGGAATGGCGAGTAAAATGAACTATTAAACTTCTATGATAGGGCAATCAGAGACCCGATTAGATCATTTTATATTTTGGTTAATATAAGAATTCAGCGAAATTCTATCACATTTGTTTAATTTACGTCGCTCCTATTTCAGATAGCGTATTGGGATAAGCGGCACCTCAAAGCGCAAGAAATGGCGAGTAAAATGCAGTATTAAACTTCTAGGGTAGGGCAAACAGAGACCACATTAGATCATTTTATATTATGGTTAATTTAAGAATTCAGCGAAATTCTCTCACATTTGTTCAATTTATGTCGCTGATATTTCAGATAGCGTATTGGGCTAAGCGGCATCTCAAAGCGCAAGAAATGGCGAGTAAAATGCACTATTAAACTTCTAGGCTAGGGCAAACAGAGACCCGATTAGGTCATTTCATATTATGGTTAATTTAAGAATTCAGAAAAATTCTATCACATTTGTTCAATTTACGTCGTTCCTATTTCAGATAGCATACTGGGCTAGGCGGCAACTTAAAGCGCGAGGAATGGCGAGTAAAATGAACTATTAAACTTCTATGATAGGGCAATCAGAGACCCGATTAGATCATTTTATATTTTGGTTAATATAAGAATTCAGCGAAATTCTATCACATTTGTTTAATTTACGTCGCTCCTATTTCAGATAGCGTATTGGGATAAGCGGCATCTCAAAGCGCATGAAATGCTGAGTAAAATGCGCTATTAAACTTCTAGGGTAGGGCAATCAGAGACCCGATTAGATCTTTTATATTATGGTTAATATAAGAATTCAGCGTGATTCTATCGCATTTGTTCAACTTACGTCGCTCCTATTTCAGATAGCGTACTGGGCTAGGCGGCATCTTAAAGCGCGTGGAATGGCGAGCAAAATGCACTCTTAATCTTCTATGACAGGGCAATCAGAGACCCGATTAGATCATTTTATATTTTGGTTAATATAAGAATTCAGCGAAATTCTATCACATTTGTTCAATTTACGTCGCTCCTATTTCAGATAGCGTATTGGGCCTAGCGGCATCTCAAAGCGCAAGAAATGGCGAGTAAAATGCACTATTAAACTTCTAGGGTAGGGCAAACAGAGACCCCATTAGATCATTTTATATTATGGTTAATTTAAGAATTCAGCGAAATTCTATCACATTTGTTCAATTTACGTTGCTCCTATTTCAGATAGCGTACTGGGCGAGGCGGCATCTTAAAGCGCGTGCAATGACGAGTAAAATGCACTACTAAACTTCTATGATAGGGCAATCAGAGTCCCGTTTAGATCATTTTATATTATGGTTAATTTAAGAATTCAGCGAAATTCTATCACATTTGTTCAATTTACATCGCTCCTATTTCAGATAGCGTACTGGGCTAGGCGGCATCTTAAAGCGCGTGGAATGGCGAGCAAAATGCACTCTTAATCTTCTATGACAGGGCAATCAGAGACCCGATTAGATCATTTTATATTTTGGTTAATATAAGAATTCAGCGAAATTCTATCACATTTGTTCAATTTACGTCGCTCCTATTTCAGATAGCGTGTTGGGCCTAGCGGCATCTCAAAGCGCAAGAAATGGCGAGTAAAATGCACTATTAAACTTCTAGGGTAGGGCAAACAGAGACCCCATTAGATCATTTTATATTATGGTTAATTTAAGAATTCAGCGAAATTCTATCACATTTGTTCAATTTACGTTGCTCCTATTTCAGATAGCGTACTGGGCGAGGCGGCATCTTAAAGCGCGTGCAATGACGAGTAAAATGCACTATTAAACTTCTATGATAGGGCAATCAGAGACCCGATTAGATCATCTTATATTTTGGTTAATATAAGCATTCAGCGAAATTCTATCACATTTGTTCAATTTACGTCGTTCCTATTTCAGATAGCGTACTGGGCTAGGCGGCATCTTAAAGCGTGTGTAATGGCGAGTAAAATGAACTATTAAACTTCTATGATAGGGCAATCAGAGACCCGATTAGATCATTTTATATTTTGGTTAATATAAGAATTCAGCGAAATTCTATCACATTTGTTCAATTTACGTCGCTCCAATTTCAGATAGCTTATTGGGCTAAGCGGCATCGCAAAGCGCATGAATTGACGAGTGAAATGCACTATTATACTTCTTGGGTAGGGCGAACAAAGACCCGATTAGATCATTATACATTAAGGCTAATATAAGAATTCAGCGAAATTCTATCACATTTGTTCAATTTACATCGCTCCTATTTCAGATAGCGTATTGGGCTAAGCGGCATCGCAATGCGCATGAAATGGCCAGTAAAATGCACTATTAAACTTCTAGGATAAGGCAAACGGAGACCCGATTAGACCATTTCATATTACGGTTAATATAAGAATTCAGGGTTATTCTATCACATTTGTTCAACTTACGTCGCTCCTATTTCAGATAGCGTACTGGGCTAGGCGGCATCTTAAAGCGCGTGGAATGGCGAGCAAAATGCACTCTTAAACTTCTATGATAGCGCAATCAGAGACCCGTTTAGATCATTTTATATTTTGGTTAATATAAGAATTCAGCGAAATTCTATCACATTTGTTCAATTTACGTCGCTCCTATTGCGGATAGCGTATTGGGCTAAGCGGCATCTCAAAGCGCAAGATATGGCGAGTGAAATGCACTATTAATCTTCTAGGGTAGGGCAAACAGAGACCCGATTAGATCATTTTATATTTTGGTTAATATAAGAATTCAGCGAAATTCTATCACATTTGTTTAATTTACGTCGCTCCTATTTCAGATAGCGTATTGGGATAAGCGGCATCTCAAAGCGCATGAAATGCTGAGTAAAATGCGCTATTAAACTTCTAGGGTAGGGCAATCAGAGTCCCGATTAGATCTTTTATATTATGGTTAATATAAGAATTCAGCGTGATTCTATCGCATTTGTTCAACTTACGTCGCTCCTATTTCAGATAGCGTACTGGGCTAGGCGGCATCTTAAAGCGCGTGGAATGGCGAGCAAAATGCACTCTTAGTCTTCTATGATAGGGCAATCAGAGTCCCGATTAGATCATTTTATATTACGGTTAATATAAGAATTCAGCGTAATTCTATCACATTTGTTCAACATACGTCGCTCCTATTTCAGATAGTGTACTGTGCTAGGCGGCATCTTAAAGCGCGTGGAAGGGCGAGTAAAATGCACTACTAAACTTCTATGATAGGGCAATCAGAGTCCCGTTTAGATCATTTTATATTATGGTTAATTTAAGAATTCAGCGAAATTCTATCACATTTGTTCAATTTACATCGCTCCTATTTCAGATAGCGTACTGGGCTAGGCGGCATCTTAAAGCGCGTGGAATGGCGAGCAAAATGCACTCTTAATCTTCTATGACAGGGCAATCAGAGACCCGATTAGATCATTTTATATTTTGGTTAATATAAGAATTCAGCGAAATTCTATCACATTTGTTCAATTTACGTCGCTCCTATTTCAGATAGCGTATTGGGCCTAGCGGCATCTCAAAGCGCAAGAAATGGCGAGTAAAATGCACTATTAAACTTCTAGGGTAGGGCAAACAGAGACCCCATTAGATCATTTTATATTATGGTTAATTTAAGAATTCAGCGAAATTCTATCACATTTGTTCAATTTACGTTGCTCCTATTTCAGATAGCGTACTGGGCGAGGCGGCATCCTAAAGCGCGTGCAATGACGAGTAAAATGCACTATTAAACTTCTATGATAGGGCAATCAGAGACCCGATTAGATCATCTTATATTTTGGTTAATATAAGCATTCAGCGAAATTCTATCACATTTGTTCAATTTACGTCGTTCCTATTTCAGATAGCGTACTGGGCTAGGCGGCATCTTAAAGCGTGTGTAATGGCGAGTAAAATGCACTATTAAACTTCTATGATAGGGTAATCAGAGACCCGATTAGATCATTTTATATTGTGGTTAATTTAAGAATTCAGCGAAATTCTATCACATTTGTTCAATTTACATCGCTCCTATTTCAGATAGTGTATTGGGCTAAGCGGCATCTCAAAGCGCATGAAATGGCGAGTAAAATGCACTATTAAACTTCTATGGTAATGCAAACAGAGACCCGATTAGATCATTTCATATTACGGTTAATATAAGAATTCAGGGTTATTCTATCACATTTGTTCAACATACGTCGTTCCTATTTCAGATAGCGTACTGGGCTAGGCGGCATCTTAAAGCGCGAGGAATGGCGAGTAAAATGAACTATTAAACTTCTATGATAGGGCAATCAGAGACCCGATTAGATCATTTTATATTTTGGTTAATATAAGAATTCAGCGAAATTCTATCACATTTGTTCAATTTACATCGCTCCTATTTCAGATAGCGACTTGTGCTAAGCGGCATCTCAAAGCGCAGGAAATGGCGAGTAAAATGCACCATTAAACTTCTAGGGTAGGGCAAACAGAGACCCCATTAGATCATTTTATATTATGGTTAATTTAAGAATTCAGCGAAATTCTCTCACATTTGTTCAATTTACGTCGCTGATATTTCAGATAGCGTTTGGGCTAAGCGGCATATCAAAGCGCAAGAAATGGCGAGTAAAATGCACTATTAAACTTCTAGGGTAGGGCAAACAGAGACCCGATTAGGTCATTTCATATTATGGTTAATTTAAGAATTCAGAAAAATTCTATCACATTTCTTCAACTTACGTCGCTCCTATTTCAGATAGCGTACCCGGATAGGCGGCATCTTAAAGCGCGAGGAATGGCGAGTAAAATGCACTAATAAACTTCTATGATAGGGCAATCAGAGACCCGATTAGATCATTTTATATTTTGGTTAATATAAGAATTCAGCGAAATTCTATCACATTTGTTCAATTTACGTCGCTCCTATTTCAGATAGCTTATTGGGCTAAGCGGCAACTCAAAGCGCATGAAATGACAAGTGAAATGCACCATTAAACTTCAAGGGTAGGGCGAACAAAGACCCGATTAGATCATTTTACATTAAGGTTAATATAAGAATTCAGCGAAATTCTATCACATTTGTTCAATTTACATCGCTCCTATTTCAGATAGCGACTTGTGTTAAGCGTCATCTCAAAGCGCAAGAAATGGGGAGTAAAATGCACTATTAAACTTCTAGGATAAGGCAAACAGAGACCCGATTAGATCATTTTATATTACGGTTAATATAAGAATTCAGCGTAATTCTGTGACATTTGTTCAACTTACGTAGCTCCTATTTCAGATAGCGTACTGGGCTAGGCGGCAACTTAAAGCGCGTGGAATGGCGAGTAAAATGCGTTATTAAACTTCTATGATAGGGCAATCAGAGACCCGATTAGATCATTTTATATTTTGGTTAATATAAGAATTCAGCGAAATTCTATCACATTTGTTCGATTTACGTCGCTCCTATTTCAGATAGCGTATTGGGCTAAGCGGCATCTCTAAGCGCATGAATAACTAGTGAAATGCACTATTAAACTTCTAGGGTAGGGCGAACAAAGACCCGATTAGATCATTTTACATTAAGGTTAATATAAGAATTCAGCGTAACTCTGTCACATTTGTTCAATTTACGTCGCTCCTATTTCAGAAAGCGTAGTGGGCTAAGCGGCATCTCAAAGCGCAAGAAATGGCGAGTAAACTGCACTATTAAACTTCTAGGGTAGGGCAAACAGAGACCAGTTTAGATCATTTTATATTATGGTTAATTTAAGAATTCAGAAAAATTCTATCACATTTGTTCAATTTACGTCGCTCCTATTTCAGATAGCGTACCCGGATAGGCGGCATCTTAAAGCGCGAGGAATGGCGAGTAAAATGAACTATTAAACTTCTATGATAGGGCAATCAGAGACCCGATTAGATCATTTTATATTTTGGTTAATATAAGAATTCAGCGAAATTCTATCACATTTGTTTAATTTACGTCGCTCCTATTTCAGATAGCGTATTGGGATAAGCGGCATCTCAAAGCGCATGAAATGCTGAGTAAAATGCGCTATTAAACTTCTAGGGTAGGGCAAACAGAGACCCGATTAGATCATTTTATATTATGGTTAATTTAAGGATTCAGCAAAATTCTATCACATTTGTTCAATTTACGTCGTTCCTATTTCAGATAGCATACTGGGCTAGGCGGCAACTTAAAGCGCGCGGAATGGCGAGTAAAATGCACTATTAAACTTCTATGATAGGGCAATCAGAGACCCGATTAGATCATTTTATATTGTGGTTAATTTAAGAATTCAGCGAAATTCTATCACATTTGGTCAATTTACATCGCTCCTATTTCAGATAGCGTATTGGGCTAAGCGGCATCTCAATGCGCATGAAATGGCCAGTAAAATGCACTATTAAACTTCTAGGATAAGGCAAACGGAGACCCGATTAGACCATTTCATATTACGGTTAATATAAGAATTCAGCGTTATTCTATCACATTTGTTCAACTTACGTCGCTCCTATTTCAGATAGCGTACTGGGCTAGGCGGCATCTTAAAGCGCGTGGAATGGCGAGCAAAATGCACTCTTAATCTTCTATGATAGGGCAATCAGAGACCCGATTAGATCATTTTATATTACGGTTAATATAAGAATTCAGCGTAATTCTATCACATTTGTTTAATTTACGTCGCTCCTATTTCAGATAGCGTATTGGGACAAGCGGCATCTCAAAGCGCATGAAATGGCGAGTAAGATGCACTACTAAACTTCTAGGGTGGGGCAAACAGATACCAGTTTAGATCACTTTATATTACGGTTAATATAAGAATTCAGCGTAATTCTATCACATTTGTTCAACATACGTCGCTCCTATTTCAGATAGTGTACTGGGCTTGGCGGCATCTTAAAGCGCGTGGAAGGGAGAGCAAAATGCACTACTAAACTTCTATGATAGGGCAATCAGAGTCCCGTTTAGATCATTTTATATTTTGTTTAATATAAGATTTCAGGGAAATTCTATCACATTTGTTCAATTTACATCGCTCCTACTACAGATAGCGACTTGTGCTAAGCGGCATCTCAAAGCGCAGGAAATGGCGAGTAAAATGCACTATTAAACTTCTAGGGTAGGGCAAACAGAGACTCCATTAGATCATTTTATATTATGGTTAATTTAAGAATTCAGCGAAATTCTCTCACATTTGTTCAATTTACGTCGCTGATATTTCAGATAGCGTATTGGGCTAAGCGGCATCTCAAAGCGCAAGAAATGGCGAGTAAAATGCACTATTAAACTTCTAGGGTAGGGCAAACAGAGACCCGATTAGGTCATTTCATATTATGGTTAATTTAAGAATTCAGAAAAATTCTATCACATTTGTTCAATTTACGTCGCTCCTACTTCAGATAGCGTACCCGGATAGGCGGCATCTTAAAGCGCGAGGAATGGCGAGTAAAATGAACTATTAAACTTCTATGATAGGGCAATCAGAGACCCGATTAGATCATTTTATATTTTGGTTAATATAAGAATTCAGCGAAATTCTATCACATTTGTTCAATTTACATCGCTCCTATTTCAGATAGCGACTTGTGCTAAGCGGCATCTCAAAGCGCAGGAAATGGCGAGTAAAATGCACCATTAAACTTCTAGGGTAGGGCAAACAGAGACCCCATTAGATCATTTTGTATTATGGTTAATTTAAGAATTCAGCGAAATTCTCTCACATTTGTTCAATTTACGTCGCTGATATTTCAGATAGCGTTTGGGCTAAGCGGCATATCAAAGCGCAAGAAATGGCGAGTAAAATGCACTATTAAACTTCTAGGGTAGGGCAAACAGAGACCCGATTAGGTCATTTCATATTATGGTTAATTTAAGAATTCAGAAAAATTCTATCACATTTCTTCAACTTACGTCGCTCCTATTTCAGATAGCGTACCCGGATAGGCGGCATCTTAAAGCGCGAGGAATGGCGAGTAAAATGCACTAATAAACTTCTATGATAGGGCAATCAGAGACCCGATTAGATCATTTTATATTTTGGTTAATATAAGAATTCAGCGAAATTCTATCACATTTGTTCAATTTACGTCGCTCCTATTTCAGATAGCTTATTGGGCTAAGCGGCAACTCAAAGCGCATGAAATGACAAGTGAAATGCACCATTAAACTTCAAGGGTAGGGCGAACAAAGACCCGATTAGATCATTTTACATTAAGGTTAATATAAGAATTCAGCGAAATTCTATCACATTTGTTCAATTTACATCGCTCCTATTTCAGATAGCGACTTGTGTTAAGCGTCATCTCAAAGCGCAAGAAATGGCGAGTAAAATGCACTATTAAACTTCTAGGATAAGGCAAACAGAGACCCGATTAGATCATTTTATATTACGGTTAATATAAGAATTCAGCGTAATTCTGTGACATTTGTTCAACTTACGTAGCTCCTATTTCAGATAGCGTACTGGGCTAGGCGGCAACTTAAAGCGCGTGGAATGGCGAGTAAAATGCGTTATTAAACTTCTATGATAGGGCAATCAGAGACCCGATTAGATCATTTTATATTTTGGTTAATATAAGAATTCAGCGAAATTCTATCACATTTGTTCGATTTACGTCGCTCCTATTTCAGATAGCGTATTGGGCTAAGCGGCATCTCTAAGCGCATGAATAACTAGTGAAATGCACTATTAAACTTCTAGGGTAGGGCGAACAAAGACCCGATTAGATCATTTTACATTAAGGTTAATATAAGAATTCAGCGTAACTCTGTCACATTTGTTCAATTTACGTCGCTCCTATTTCAGAAAGCGTAGTGGGCTAAGCGGCATCTCAAAGCGCAAGAAATGGCGAGTAAACTGCACTATTAAACTTCTAGGGTAGGGCAAACAGAGACCAGTTTAGATCATTTTATATTATGGTTAATTTAAGAATTCAGAAAAATTCTATCACATTTGTTCAATTTACGTCGCTCCTATTTCAGATAGCGTACCCGGATAGGCGGCATCTTAAAGCGCGAGGAATGGCGAGTAAAATGAACTATTAAACTTCTATGATAGGGCAATCAGAGACCCGATTAGATCATTTTATATTTTGGTTAATATAAGAATTCAGCGAAATTCTATCACATTTGTTTAATTTACGTCGCTCCTATTTCAGATAGCGTATTGGGATAAGCGGCATCTCAAAGCGCATGAAATGCTGAGTAAAATGCGCTATTAAACTTCTAGGGTAGGGCAATCAGAGACCCGATTAGATCATTTTATATTATGGTTAATTTAAGGATTCAGCAAAATTCTATCACATTTGTTCAATTTACGTCGTTCCTATTTCAGATAGCATACTGGGCTAGGCGGCAACTTAAAGCGCGCGGAATGGCGAGTAAAATGCACTATTAAACTTCTATGATAGGGCAATCAGAGACCCGATTAGATCATTTTATATTGTGGTTAATTTAAGAATTCAGCGAAATTCTATCACATTTGGTCAATTTACATCGCTCCTATTTCAGATAGCGTATTGGGCTAAGCGGCATCTCAATGCGCATGAAATGGCCAGTAAAATGCACTATTAAACTTCTAGGATAAGGCAAACGGAGACCCGATTAGACCATTTCATATTACGGTTAATATAAGAATTCAGCGTTATTCTATCACATTTGTTCAACTTACGTCGCTCCTATTTCAGATAGCGTACTGGGCTAGGCGGCATCTTAAAGCGCGTGGAATGGCGAGCAAAATGCACTCTTAATCTTCTATGATAGGGCAATCAGAGACCCGATTAGATCATTTTATATTACGGTTAATATAAGAATTCAGCGTAATTCTATCACATTTGTTCAACATACGTCGCTCCTATTTCAGATAGTGTACTGGGCTAGGCGGCATCTTAAAGCGCGTGGAAGGGCGAGTAAAATGCACCACTAAACTTCTATGATCGGGCAATCAGAGTCCCGTTTAGATCATTTTATATTATGGTTAATTTAAGAATTCAGCGAAATTCTATCACATTTGTTCAATTTACATCGCTCCTATTTCAGATAGCGTATTGGGCTAAGCGGCATCTCAATGCGCATGAAATGGCCAGTAAAATGCACTCTTAATCTTCTATGATAGGGCAATCAGAGACCCGATTAGATCATTTTATATTTTGGTTAATATAAGAATTCAGCGAAATTCTATCACATTTGTTCAATTTACGTCGCTCCTATTTCAGATAGCGTATTGGGCTAAGCGGCATCTCAAAGAGCAAGAAATGGCGAGTAAAATGCACTATTAAACTTCTAGGGTAGGGCAAACAGAGACCCCATTAGATCATTTTATATTATGGTTAATTTAAGAATTCAGCGAAATTCTATCACATTTGTTCAATTTACGTTGCTCCTATTTCAGATAGCGTACTGGGCTAGGCGGCATCTTAAAGCGCGTGCAATGACGAGTAAAATGCACTATTAAACTTCTATAATAGGGCAATCAGAGACCCGATTAGATCATTTTATATTATGGTTAATTTAAGAATTCAGCGAAATTCTATCACATTTGTTCAATTTACGTCGCTCCTATGTCAGATAGCGTATTGGGCTATGCGGCATCTCGAAGCGCATGAAATGACGAGTAAAATGCACTGTTAAACTTCTAGGGTAGGGCAAACAGAGACCAGATTAGATCGTTTTATATTACGGTTAATATAAGAATTCAGCGTAATTCTATCACATTTGTTCAATTTACGTCGCTCCTATTTCAGATAGCGTATTGGGCTAAGCGGCATCTCAAAGCGCATGAAATGACGAATAAAATGCACAATTAAGCTTCTACGCTAGGGCGAACACAGACCCGATTAGATCATTTTACGTTATGGTTAATAAAAGAATTCAGCGAAATTCTATCACATTTGATCAATTTACATCGCTCCTATTTCAGATAGCGTACTGGGCTAAGCGGCATCTCAAAGCGCATGAAATTGCGTGTAAAATGCACGATTAAACTTCTAGGGTAGGGCAAACAGAGACCCGATTAGATCATTTTATATTTTGGTTAATATAAGTATTCAGGGAAATTCTATCACATTTGTTCAATTCGTGTCGCTGATATTTCAGATAGCGTATTGGGCTAAGCGGCATCTCAAAGCGCATGAAATGGCGAGTAAAATGCACTATTAAACTCCTAGGGTAGGGCAAACAGAGACCCGATTAGATCATTTTATATTATGTTTAATTTAAGAATTCAGCAAGATTCTATCACATTTGTGGAATTTACGTCGCTCCTATTTCAGATAGCGTACTGGGATAGGCGGCATCTTAAAGCGCGTGGAATGGCGAGTAGAATGCACTATTAAAATTCTATGGTAGGGCAAACAGAGACTCGATTAGATCATTTTACATTAATGTTAATAAAAGAATTCAGCGAAATTCTATCACATTTGTTCAACTTACGTCGCTCCTATTTCAGATAGCGTACTGGGCTAAGCGGCACCTCAAAGCGCATGAAATGGCGAGTGAAATGCACTATTAGACTTCTATGGTAGGGCGAACAGAGACCCGATTGGATCATTTTACATTAAGGTTTATATAAGAATTCACGGAAATTCTATCACATTTGTTCAATTTACGTCGCTCCTATTTCAGATAGCGTATTGGGCTAAGAGGCCTCTCAAAGCGCATGAAATGGAGCGTAAAATGCGCTATTATACTTCTAGCATAAGGCAAACGGAGAGCCGATTAGTTCATTTTATATTACGGTTAATATAAGAATTCAGCGTAATTCTATCACATTTGTTCATCTTACGTCGCTCCTATTTCAGATAGCCTACTGACCTATGCGGCATCTTAAAGCGCGTGGAAGGGCGAGTGAAATGCACTACTAAACGTCTATGATAGAGCAATCAGAGACCCGATTAGATCATTTTATATTTTGCTTAATATAAGATTTCAGGGAAATTCTATCACATGTGTTCAATTTACGTCGCTCCTATTTCAGATAGCGTATTGGGCTAAGCGGCATCTCAAAGCGCATGAAATGGCGAGTGAAATGCACTATTAGACTTCTATGGTAGGGCGAACAGAGACCCGATTGGATCATTTTATATTATGGTTAATTTAAGAATTCAGCGAAATTCTATCACATTTGTTCAATTTACGTCGCTCCAATTTCAGATAGCGTATTGGGCTAAGCGGCATGTCAAAGCGCATGAAATGGCGAGTGAAATGCACTATTAGACTTCTATGGTAGGGCGAACAGAGACCCGAGCAGATCATTTTATATTATGGTTAATTTAAGAATTCAGCGAAATTCTATCACATTTGTTCAATTTACGTCGCTCCAATTTCAGATAGCGTATTGGGCTAAGCGACATCTCAAAGCGCATGAAATGGCGAATAAAATGCACTATTAAACTTCTAGGCTAGGGCGAACAGAGACCCGAGCAGATCATTTTACATTATGGTTAATAAAAGAATTCAGCGTAATTCTATCACATTTGTTCAACTTACGTCGCTCCTATTTCAGATAGCGTATTGGGCTAAGCGGCATCTCAAAGCGCATGAAATGGCAAGTAAAATGCACCATTAAACTTCTAGGATAAGCCAAACAGAGACCCGATTAGATCATTTTATATTACGGTTAATATAAGAATTCAGCGTAATTCTATCACATTTGTTCAATTTACGTCGCTCCTATTTCAGATATCGTATTGGGCTAAGCGACATCTCAAAGCGCATGAAATGGCGAGTAAAATGCACTGCTAAACTTGTAGGGTAGGGCAAACAGGGACCCGATTAGATCATTTTATATTATCGTTAATCCAAGATGTCAGCAAAATTCTATCACATTTGTTCAATTTACGTCGCTCCAATTTCAGATAGCGTACTGTGCTAGGCGGCATCTTAAAGCGCGTGGAATGGCGGGTAAAATGCACTATTAAACTTCTATGATAGGGCTATCAGAGACCCGATTAGATCATTTTATATTTTGGTTAATATAAGAATTCAGCGAAATTCTATCACATTTGTTCAACTTACGTCGCTGCTATTTCAGATAGCGTATTGGGCTAAGCGGCATCTCAAAGCGCATGAAATGACGAGTGAAATGCACTATTAAACTTCTAGGGTAGGGCAAACAGAGACCGGATAAGATCATTCTATATTATGGTTAATTTAAGAATTCAGCGAAACTCTATCATATTTGTTCAATTTACGTCGCTCCTATTTCAGATAGCGTATTGGGCTAGGCGGCATCTCAATGCGCATGAAATGGCGAGTAAAATGCACTATTAAACTTCTAGGATAAGGCACACAGAGACCCGATTAGATCATTTTATATTACGGTTAATATAAGAATTCAGCGTAATTCTATCACATTTGTTCAACTTACGTCGCTCCTATTTCAGATAGCGTACTGGGCTAGGCGGCATCTTAAAGCGCGTGGAATGGCGAGTAAAATGCACTATTAAACTTCTATGATAGGGCTATCGGAGACCCGATTAGATCATTTCATATTTTGGTTAATATAAGAATCCAGCGAAATTCTATCACATTCGTTCAATTTACGTCGCTCCTATTTCAGATATCGTATTGGGCTAAGCGGCATCTCAAAGCGCCTGAAATGGCGAGTAAAATGCACTGCGAAACTTCTAGGGTAGGGCGAACGAAGGCCCGATTAGATCATTTTACATTGAGGTTAATATAAGAATTCAGGGAAATTCTATCACATTTGTTCAATTTACGTCGCTCCTATTTCAGATAGCGTATTGGTCTAAGCGCCATCTCAAAGCGCATGAAATTTCGAGTGAAATGCACTATTAAACTTCTAGGGTAGGGCGAACAGAGACGCGATTAGATCATTTTACATTATGGTTAATATAAGTATTCAGGGAAATTCTATCACATTTGTTCAATTTACGTCGCTCCTATTTCAGATAGCGTATTGGGCTAAGCGGCATCTCAAAGCCCATGAAATGGCGAGTAAAATGCACTGTTAAACTTCTAGGGTAGGGCAAACAGAGACCCGATTAAATCATTTCATATTATGGTTTATATAAGAATTCAGAAAAAAACTATCACATGTGTTCAATTTACGTCGCTCCTATTTCAGATATCGTATTGGGCTAAGCGGCATCTCAAAGCGCATGAAATGGCGAGTAAAATGCACTGCTAAACTTGTAGGGTAGGGCAAACAGGGACCCGATTAGATCATTTTATATTATCGTTAATCCAAGATGTCAGCAAAATTCTATCACATTTGTTCAATTTACGTCGCTCCAATTTCAGATAGCGTACTGTGCTAGGCGGCATCTTAAAGCGCATGAAATGACGAGTGAAATGCACTATTAAACTACTATGATAGGGCAATCAGAGACCCGACTAGATCATTTTATATTTTGGTTAATATAAGAATTCAGCGAAATTCTATCACAATTGTTCAATTTACGTCGCTCCTATTTCAGATAGCGTATTGGGCTAAGCGGCATCTCAAAGCGCAAGAAATGGCGAGTAAAATGCACTATTAAACTTCTAGGGTAGGGCAAACACAGACCCCATTAGATCATTTTATATTATGGTTAATTTAAGAACTCAGCGAAATTCTATCACATTTGTTCAATTTACGTTGCTCCTATTTCAGATAGCGTACTGGGCTAGGCGGCATCTTAAAGCGCGTGGAATGACGAGTAAAATGCACTATTAAACTTCTATGATAGGGCAATCAGAGACCCGATTAGATCATTTTATATTTTGGTTAATATAAGAATCCAGCGAAATTCTATCACATTCGTTCAATTTACGTCGCTCCTATTTCAGATATCGTATTGGGCTAAGCGGCATCTCAATGCGCATGAAATGGCGAGTAAAATGGACTATTAAACTTCTAGGATAAGGCAAACAGAGACCCGATTAGATCATTTTATATTTTGGTTAATATAAGAATTCAGCGAAATTCTATCACATTTGTTCAACTTACGTCGCTGCTATTTCAGATAGCGTATTGGGCTAAGCGGCATCTCAAAGCGCATGAAATGACGAGTGAAATGCACTATTAAACTTCTAGGGTAGGGCAAACAGAGACCGGATAAGATCATTTTATATTATGGTTAATTTAAGAATTCAGCGAAACTCTATCATATTTGTTCAATTTACGTCGCTCCTATTTCAGATAGCGTATTGGGCTAAGCGGCATCTCAATGCGCATGAAATGGCGAGTAAAATGCACTATTAAACTTCTAGGATAAGGCACACAGAGACCCGATTAGATCATTTTATATTACGGTTAATATAAGAATTCAGCGTAATTCTATCACATTTGTTCAACTTACGTCGCTCCTATTTCAGATAGCGTACTGGGCTAGGCGGCATCTTAAAGCGCGTGGAATGGCGAGTAAAATGCACTATTAAACTTCTATGATAGGGCTATCGGAGACCCGATTAGATCATTTCATATTTTGGTTAATATAAGAATCCAGCGAAATTCTATCACATTCGTTCAATTTACGTCGCTCCTATTTCAGATATCGTATTGGGCTAAGCGGCATCTCAAAGCGCCTGAAATGGCGAGTAAAATGCACTGCTAAACTTCTAGGGTAGGGCGAACGAAGGCCCGATTAGATCATTTTACATTGAGGTTAATATAAGAATTCAGGGAAATTCTATCACATTTTTTCAATTTACGTCGCTCCTATTTCAGATAGCGTATTGGTCTAAGCGCCATCTCAAAGCGCATGAAATTTCGAGTGAAATGCACTATTAAACTTCTAGGGTAGGGCGAACAGAGACGCGATTAGATCATTTTACATTAAGGTTAATATAAGTATTCAGGGAAATTCTATCACATTTGTTCAATTTACGTCGCTCCTATTTCAGATAGCGTATTGGGACAAGCGGCATCTCAAAGCGCATGAAATGGCGAGTAAGATGCACTACTAAACTTCTAGGGTGGGGCAAACAGATACCAGTTTAGATCACTTTATATTACGGTTAATATAAGAATTCAGCGTAATTCTATCACATTTGTTCAACATACGTCGCTCCTATTTCAGATAGTGTACTGGGCTAGGCGGCATCTTAAAGCGCGTGGAAGGGAGAGCAAAATGCACTACTAAACTTCTATGATAGGGCAATCAGAGTCCCGTTTAGATCATTTTATATTTTGTTTAATATAAGATTTCAGGGAAATTCTATCACATTTGTTCAATTTACATCGCTCCTACTACAGATAGCGACTTGTGCTATGCGGCATCTCAAAGCGCAGGAAATGGCGAGTAAAATGCACTATTAAACTTCTAGGGTAGGGCAAACAGAGACTCCATTAGATCATTTTATATTATGGTTAATTTAAGAATTCAGCGAAATTCTCTCACATTTGTTCAATTTACGTCGCTGATATTTCAGATAGCGTATTGGGCTAAGCGGCATCTCAAAGCGCAAGAAATGGCGAGTAAAATGCACTATTAAACTTCTAGGGTAGGGCAAACAGAGACCCGATTAGGTCATTTCATATTATGGTTAATTTAAGAATTCAGAAAAATTCTATCACATTTGTTCAATTTACGTCGCTCCTACTTCAGATAGCGTACCCGGATAGGCGGCATCTTAAAGCGCGAGGAATGGCGAGTAAAATGAACTATTAAACTTCTATGATAGGGCAATCAGAGACCCGATTAGATCATTTTATATTTTGGTTAATATAAGAATTCAGCGAAATTCTATCACATTTGTTCAATTTACATCGCTCCTATTTCAGATAGCGACTTGTGCTAAGCGGCATCTCAAAGCGCAGGAAATGGCGAGTAAAATGCACCATTAAACTTCTAGGGTAGGGCAAACAGAGACCCCATTAGAACATTTTATATTATGGTTAATTTAAGAATTCAGCGAAATTCTCTCACATTTGTTCAATTTACGTCGCTGATATTTCAGATAGCGTTTGGGCTAAGCGGCATATCAAAGCGCAAGAAATGGCGAGTAAAATGCACTATTAAACTTCTAGGGTAGGGCAAACAGAGACCCGATTAGGTCATTTCATATTATGGTTAATTTAAGAATTCAGAAAAATTCTATCACATTTCTTCAACTTACGTCGCTCCTATTTCAGATAGCGTACCCGGATAGGCGGCATCTTAAAGCGCGAGGAATGGCGAGTAAAATGCACTAATAAACTTCTATGATAGGGCAATCAGAGACCCGATTAGATCATTTTATATTTTGGTTAATATAAGAATTCAGCGAAATTCTATCACATTTGTTCAATTTACGTCGCTCCTATTTCAGATAGCTTATTGGGCTAAGCGGCAACTCAAAGCGCATGAAATGACAAGTGAAATGCACCATTAAACTTCAAGGGTAGGGCGAACAAAGACCCGATTAGATCATTTTACATTAAGGTTAATATAAGAATTCAGCGAAATTCTATCACTTTTGTTCAATTTACGTCGCTCCTATTTCAGATAGCGTATTGGGCTAAGCGGCATCTCAAAGCGCAAGAAATGGCGAGTAAAATGCACTATTAAACTTCTAGGATAAGGCAAACAGAGACCCGATTAGATCATTTTATATTACGGTTAATATAAGAATTCAGCGTAATTCTGTGACATTTGTTCAACTTACGTAGCTCCTATTTCAGATAGCGTACTGGGCTAGGCGGCAACTTAAAGCGCGTGGAATGGCGAGTAAAATGCGTTATTAAACTTCTATGATAGGGCAATCAGAGACCCGATTAGATCATTTTATATTTTGGTTAATATAAGAATTCAGCGAAATTCTATCACATTTGTTCGATTTACGTCGCTCCTATTTCAGATAGCGTATTGGGCTAAGCGGCATCTCTAAGCGCATGAATAACTAGTGAAATGCACTATTAAACTTCTAGGGTAGGGCGAACAAAGACCCGATTAGATCATTTTACATTAAGGTTAATATAAGAATTCAGCGTAACTCTGTCACATTTGTTCAATTTACGTCGCTCCTATTTCAGAAAGCGTAGTGGGCTAAGCGGCATCTCAAAGCGCAAGAAATGGCGAGTAAACTGCACTATTAAACTTCTAGGGTAGGGCAAACAGAGACCAGTTTAGATCATTTTATATTATGGTTAATTTAAGAATTCAGAAAAATTCTATCACATTTGTTCAATTTACGTCGCTCCTATTTCAGATAGCGTACCCGGATAGGCGGCATCTTAAAGCGCGAGGAATGGCGAGTAAAATGAACTATTAAACTTCTATGATAGGGCAATCAGAGACCCGATTAGATCATTTTATATTTTGGTTAATATAAGAATTCAGCGAAATTCTATCACATTTGTTTAATTTACGTCGCTCCTATTTCAGATAGCGTATTGGGATAAGCGGCATCTCAAAGCGCATGAAATGCTGAGTAAAATGCGCTATTAAACTTCTAGGGTAGGGCAATCAGAGACCCGATTAGATCATTTTATATTATGGTTAATTTAAGGATTCAGCAAAATTCTATCACATTTGTTCAATTTACGTCGTTCCTATTTCAGATAGCATACTGGGCTAGGCGGCAACTTAAAGCGCGCGGAATGGCGAGTAAAATGCACTATTAAACTTCTATGATAGGGCAATCAGAGACCCGATTAGATCATTTCATATTGTGGTTAATTTAAGAATTCAGCGAAATTCTATCACATTTGGTCAATTTACATCGCTCCTATTTCAGATAGCGTATTGGGCTAAGCGGCATCTCAATGCGCATGAAATGGCCAGTAAAATGCACTATTAAACTTCTAGGATAAGGCAAACGGAGACCCGATTAGACCATTTCATATTACGGTTAATATAAGAATTCAGCGTTATTCTATCACATTTGTTCAACTTACGTCGCTCCTATTTCAGATAGCGTACTGGGCTAGGCGGCATCTTAAAGCGCGTGGAATGGCGAGCAAAATGCACTCTTAATCTTCTATGATAGGGCAATCAGAGACCCGATTAGATCATTTTATATTACGGTTAATATAAGAATTCAGCGTAATTCTATCACATTTGTTTAATTTACGTCGCTCCTATTTCAGATAGCGTATTGGGACAAGCGGCATCTCAAAGCGCAAGAAATGGCGAGTAAGATGCACTACTAAACTTCTAGGGTGGGGCAAACAGATACCAGTTTAGATCACTTTATATTACGGTTAATATAAGAATTCAGCGTAATTCTATCACATTTGTTCAACATACGTCGCTCCTATTTCAGATAGTGTACTGGGCTAGGCGGCATCTTAAAGCGCGTGGAAGGGAGAGCAAAATGCACTACTAAACTTCTATGATAGGGCAATCAGAGTCCCGTTTAGATCATTTTATATTTTGTTTAATATAAGATTTCAGGGAAATTCTATCACATTTGTTCAATTTACATCGCTCCTACTTCAGATAGCGACTTGTGCTAAGCGGCATCTCAAAGCGCAGGAAATGGCGAGTAAAATGCACTATTAAACTTCTAGGGTAGGGCAAACAGAGACTCCATTAGATCATTTTATATTATGGTTAATTTAAGAATTCAGCGAAATTCTCTCACATTTGTTCAATTTACGTCGCTGATATTTCAGATAGCGTATTGGGCTAAGCGGCATCTCAAAGCGCAAGAAATGGCGAGTAAAATGCACTATTAAACTTCTAGGGTAGGGCAAACAGAGACCCGATTAGGTCATTTCATATTATGGTTAATTTAAGAATTCAGAAAAATTCTATCACATTTGTTCAATTTACGTCGCTCCTACTTCAGATAGCGTACCCGGATAGGCGGCATCTTAAAGCGCGAGGAATGGCGAGTAAAATGAACTATTAAACTTCTATGATAGGGCAATCAGAGACCCGATTAGATCATTTTATATTTTGGTTAATATAAGAATTCAGCGAAATTCTATCACATTTGTTCAATTTACATCGCTCCTATTTCAGATAGCGACTTGTGCTAAGCGGCATCTCAAAGCGCAGGAAATGGCGAGTAAAATGCACCATTAAACTTCTAGGGTAGGGCAAACAGAGACCCCATTAGATCATTTTGTATTATGGTTAATTTAAGAATTCAGCGAAATTCTCTCACATTTGTTCAATTTACGTCGCTGATATTTCAGATAGCGTTTGGGCTAAGCGGCATATCAAAGCGCAAGAAATGGCGAGTAAAATGCACTATTAAACTTCTAGGGTAGGGCAAACAGAGACCCGATTAGGTCATTTCATATTATGGTTAATTTAAGAATTCAGAAAAATTCTATCACATTTCTTCAACTTACGTCGCTCCTATTTCAGATAGCGTACCCGGATAGGCGGCATCTTAAAGCGCGAGGAATGGCGAGTAAAATGCACTAATAAACTTCTATGATAGGGCAATCAGAGACCCGATTAGATCATTTTATATTTTGGTTAATATAAGAATTCAGCGAAATTCTATCACATTTGTTCAATTTACGTCGCTCCTATTTCAGATAGCTTATTGGGCTAAGCGGCAACTCAAAGCGCATGAAATGACAAGTGAAATGCACCATTAAACTTCAAGGGTAGGGCGAACAAAGACCCGATTAGATCATTTTACATTAAGGTTAATATAAGAATTCAGCGAAATTCTATCACATTTGTTCAATTTACATCGCTCCTATTTCAGATAGCGACTTGTGTTAAGCGTCATCTCAAAGCGCAAGAAATGGCGAGTAAAATGCACTATTAAACTTCTAGGATAAGGCAAACAGAGACCCGATTAGATCATTTTATATTACGGTTAATATAAGAATTCAGCGTAATTCTGTGACATTTGTTCAACTTACGTAGCTCCTATTTCAGATAGCGTACTGGGCTAGGCGGCAACTTAAAGCGCGTGGAATGGCGAGTAAAATGCGTTATTAAACTTCTATGATAGGGCAATCAGAGACCCGATTAGATCATTTTATATTTTGGTTAATATAAGAATTCAGCGAAATTCTATCACATTTGTTCGATTTACGTCGCTCCTATTTCAGATAGCGTATTGGGCTAAGCGGCATCTCTAAGCGCATGAATAACTAGTGAAATGCACTATTAAACTTCTAGGGTAGGGCGAACAAAGACCCGATTAGATCATTTTACATTAAGGTTAATATAAGAATTCAGCGTAACTCTGTCACATTTGTTCAATTTACGTCGCTCCTATTTCAGAAAGCGTAGTGGGCTAAGCGGCATCTCAAAGCGCAAGAAATGGCGAGTAAACTGCACTATTAAACTTCTAGGGTAGGGCAAACAGAGACCAGTTTAGATCATTTTATATTATGGTTAATTTAAGAATTCAGAAAAATTCTATCACATTTGTTCAATTTACGTCGCTCCTATTTCAGATAGCGTACCCGGATAGGCGGCATCTTAAAGCGCGAGGAATGGCGAGTAAAATGAACTATTAAACTTCTATGATAGGGCAATCAGAGACCCGATTAGATCATTTTATATTTTGGTTAATATAAGAATTCAGCGAAATTCTATCACATTTGTTTAATTTACGTCGCTCCTATTTCAGATAGCGTATTGGGATAAGCGGCATCTCAAAGCGCATGAAATGCTGAGTAAAATGCGCTATTAAACTTCTAGGGTAGGGCAATCAGAGACCCGATTAGATCATTTTATATTATGGTTAATTTAAGGATTCAGCAAAATTCTATCACATTTGTTCAATTTACGTCGTTCCTATTTCAGATAGCATACTGGGCTAGGCGGCAACTTAAAGCGCGCGGAATGGCGAGTAAAATGCACTATTAAACTTCTATGATAGGGCAATCAGAGACCCGATTAGATCATTTTATATTGTGGTTAATTTAAGAATTCAGCGAAATTCTATCACATTTGGTCAATTTACATCGCTCCTATTTCAGATAGCGTATTGGGCTAAGCGGCATCTCAATGCGCATGAAATGGCCAGTAAAATGCACTATTAAACTTCTAGGATAAGGCAAACGGAGACCCGATTAGACCATTTCATATTACGGTTAATATAAGAATTCAGCGTTATTCTATCACATTTGTTCAACTTACGTCGCTCCTATTTCAGATAGCGTACTGGGCTAGGCGGCATCTTAAAGCGCGTGGAATGGCGAGCAAAATGCACTCTTAATCTTCTATGATAGGGCAATCAGAGACCCGATTAGATCATTTTATATTACGGTTAATATAAGAATTCAGCGTAATTCTATCACATTTGTTCAACATACGTCGCTCCTATTTCAGATAGTGTACTGGGCTAGGCGGCATCTTAAAGCGCGTGGAAGGGCGAGTAAAATGCACCACTAAACTTCTATGATCGGGCAATCAGAGTCCCGTTTAGATCATTTTATATTATGGTTAATTTAAGAATTCAGCGAAATTCTATCACATTTGTTCAATTTACATCGCTCCTATTTCAGATAGCGTATTGGGCTAAGCGGCATCTCAATGCGCATGAAATGGCCAGTAAAATGCACTCTTAATCTTCTATGATAGGGCAATCAGAGACCCGATTAGATCATTTTATATTTTGGTTAATATAAGAATTCAGCGAAATTCTATCACATTTGTTCAATTTACGTCGCTCCTATTTCAGATAGCGTATTGGGCTAAGCGGCATCTCAAAGAGCAAGAAATGGCGAGTAAAATGCACTATTAAACTTCTAGGGTAGGGCAAACAGAGACCCCATTAGATCATTTTATATTATGGTTAATTTAAGAATTCAGCGAAATTCTATCACATTTGTTCAATTTACGTTGCTCCTATTTCAGATAGCGTACTGGGCTAGGCGGCATCTTAAAGCGCGTGCAATGACGAGTAAAATGCACTATTAAACTTCTATAATAGGGCAATCAGAGACCCGATTAGATCATTTTATATTATGGTTAATTTAAGAATTCAGCGAAATTCTATCACATTTGTTCAATTTACGTCGCTCCTATGTCAGATAGCGTATTGGGCTATGCGGCATCTCGAAGCGCATGAAATGACGAGTAAAATGCACTGTTAAACTTCTAGGGTAGGGCAAACAGAGACCAGATTAGATCGTTTTATATTACGGTTAATATAAGAATTCAGCGTAATTCTATCACATTTGTTCAATTTACGTCGCTCCTATTTCAGATAGCGTATTGGGCTAAGCGGCATCTCAAAGCGCATGAAATGACGAATAAAATGCACAATTAAGCTTCTACGCTAGGGCGAACACAGACCCGATTAGATCATTTTACGTTATGGTTAATAAAAGAATTCAGCGAAATTCTATCACATTTGATCAATTTACATCGCTCCTATTTCAGATAGCGTACTGAGCTAAGCGGCATCTCAAAGCGCATGAAATTGCGTGTAAAATGCACGATTAAACTTCTAGGGTAGGGCAAACAGAGACCCGATTAGATCATTTTATATTTTGGTTAATATAAGTATTCAGGGAAATTCTATCACATTTGTTCAATTCGTGTCGCTGATATTTCAGATAGCGTATTGGGCTAAGCGGCATCTCAAAGCGCATGAAATGGCGAGTAAAATGCACTATTAAACTCCTAGGGTAGGGCAAACAGAGACCCGATTAGATCATTTTATATTATGTTTAATTTAAGAATTCAGCAAGATTCTATCACATTTGTGGAATTTACGTCGCTCCTATTTCAGATAGCGTACTGGGATAGGCGGCATCTTAAAGCGCGTGGAATGGCGAGTAGAATGCAGTATTAAAATTCTATGGTAGGGCAAACAGAGACTCGATTAGATCATTTTACATTAATGTTAATAAAAGAATTCAGCGAAATTCTATCACATTTGTTCAACTTACGTCGCTCCTATTTCAGATAGCGTACTGGGCTAAGCGGCACCTCAAAGCGCATGAAATGGCGAGTGAAATGCACTATTAGACTTCTATGGTAGGGCGAACAGAGACCCGATTGGATCATTTTACATTAAGGTTTATATAAGAATTCACGGAAATTCTATCACATTTGTTCAATTTACGTCGCTCCTATTTCAGATAGCGTATTGGGCTAAGAGGCCTCTCAAAGCGCATGAAATGGAGCGTAAAATGCGCTATTATACTTCTAGGATAAGGCAAACGGAGAGCCGATTAGTTCATTTTATATTACGGTTAATATAAGAATTCAGCGTAATTCTATCACATTTGTTCATCTTACGTCGCTCCTATTTCAGATAGCCTACTGACCTATGCGGCATCTTAAAGCGCGTGGAAGGGCGAGTGAAATGCACTACTAAACGTCTATGATAGAGCAATCAGAGACCCGATTAGATCATTTTATATTTTGCTTAATATAAGATTTCAGGGAAATTCTATCACATTTGTTCAATTTACGTCGCTCCTATTTCAGATAGCGTATTGGGCTAAGCGGCATCTCAAAGCGCATGAAATGGCGAGTGAAATGCACTATTAGACTTCTATGGTAGGGCGAACAGAGACCCGATTGGATCATTTTATATTATGGTTAATTTAAGAATTCAGCGAAATTCTATCACATTTGTTCAATTTACGTCGCTCCAATTTCAGATAGCGTATTGGGCTAAGCGGCATCTCAAAGCGCATGAAATGGCGAGTGAAATGCACTATTAGACTTCTATGGTAGGGCGAACAGAGACCCGAGCAGATCATTTTATATTATGGTTAATGTAAGAATTCAGCGAAATTCTATCACATTTGTTCAATTTACGTCGCTCCAATTTCAGATAGCGTATTGGGCTAAGCGACATCTCAAAGCGCATGAAATGGCGAATAAAATGCACTATTAAACTTCTAGGCTAGGGCGAACAGAGACCCGAGCAGATCATTTTACATTATGGTTAATAAAAGAATTCAGCGTAATTCTATCACATTTGTTCAACTTACGTCGCTCCTATTTCAGATAGCGTATTGGGCTAAGCGGCATCTCAAAGCGCATGCAATGGCAAGTAAAATGCACCATTAAACTTCTAGGATAAGCCAAACAGAGACCCGATTAGATCATTTTATATTACGGTTAATATAAGAATTCAGCGTAATTCTATCACATTTGTTCAATTTACGTCGCTCCTATTTCAGATATCGTATTGGGCTAAGCGACATCTCAAAGCGCATGAAATGGCGAGTAAAATGCACTGCTAAACTTGTAGGGTAGGGCAAACAGGGACCCGATTAGATCATTTTATATTATCGTTAATCCAAGATGTCAGCAAAATTCTATCACATTTGTTCAATTTACGTCGCTCCAATTTCAGATAGCGTACTGTGCTAGGCGGCATCTTAAAGCGCGTGGAATGGCGGGTAAAATGCACTATTAAACTTCTATGATAGGGCTATCAGAGACCCGATTAGATCATTTTATATTTTGGTTAATATAAGAATTCAGCGAAATTCTATCACATTTGTTCAACTTACGTCGCTGCTATTTCAGATAGCGTATTGGGCTAAGCGGCATCTCAAAGCGCATGAAATGACGAGTGAAATGCACTATTAAACTTCTAGGGTAGGGCAAACAGAGACCGGATAAGATCATTCTATATTATGGTTAATTTAAGAATTCAGCGAAACTCTATCATATTTGTTCAATTTACGTCGCTCCTATTTCAGATAGCGTATTGGGCTAGGCGGCATCTCAATGCGCATGAAATGGCGAGTAAAATGCACTATTAAACTTCTAGGATAAGGCACACAGAGACCCGATTAGATCATTTTATATTACGGTTAATATAAGAATTCAGCGTAATTCTATCACATTTGTTCAACTTACGTCGCTCCTATTTCAGATAGCGTACTGGGCTAGGCGGCATCTTAAAGCGCGTGGAATGGCGAGTAAAATGCACTATTAAACTTCTATGATAGGGCTATCGGAGACCCGATTAGATCATTTCATATTTTGGTTAATATAAGAATCCAGCGAAATTCTATCACATTCGTTCAATTTACGTCGCTCCTATTTCAGATATCGTATTGGGCTAAGCGGCATCTCAAAGCGCCTGAAATGGCGAGTAAAATGCACTGCGAAACTTCTAGGGTAGGGCGAACGAAGGCCCGATTAGATCATTTTACATTGAGGTTAATATAAGAATTCAGGGAAATTCTATCACATTTGTTCAATTTACGTCGCTCCTATTTCAGATAGCGTATTGGTCTAAGCGCCATCTCAAAGCGCATGAAATTTCGAGTGAAATGCACTATTAAACTTCTAGGGTAGGGCGAACAGAGACGCGATTAGATCATTTTACATTAAGGTTAATATAAGTATTCAGGGAAATTCTATCACATTTGTTCAATTTACGTCGCTCCTATTTCAGATAGCGTATTGGGCTAAGCGGCATCTCAAAGCCCATGAAATGGCGAGTAAAATGCACTGTTAAACTTCTAGGGTAGGGCAAACAGAGACCCGATTAAATCATTTCATATTATGGTTTATATAAGAATTCAGAAAAAAACTATCACATGTGTTCAATTTACGTCGCTCCTATTTCAGATATCGTATTGGGCTAAGCGGCATCTCAAAGCGCATGAAATGGCGAGTAAAATGCACTGCTAAACTTGTAGGGTAGGGCAAACAGGGACCCGATTAGATCATTTTATATTATCGTTAATCCAAGATGTCAGCAAAATTCTATCACATTTGTTCAATTTACGTCGCTCCAATTTCAGATAGCGTACTGTGCTAGGCGGCATCTTAAAGCGCATGAAATGACGAGTGAAATGCACTATTAAACTACTATGATAGGGCAATCAGAGACCCGACTAGATCATTTTATATTTTGGTTAATATAAGAATTCAGCGAAATTCTATCACAATTGTTCAATTTACGTCGCTCCTATTTCAGATAGCGTATTGGGCTAAGCGGCATCTCAAAGCGCAAGAAATGGCGAGTAAAATGCACTATTAAACTTCTAGGGTAGGGCAAACACAGACCCCATTAGATCATTTTATATTATGGTTAATTTAAGAACTCAGCGAAATTCTATCACATTTGTTCAATTTACGTTGCTCCTATTTCAGATAGCGTACTGGGCTAGGCGGCATCTTAAAGCGCGTGGAATGACGAGTAAAATGCACTATTAAACTTCTATGATAGGGCAATCAGAGACCCGATTAGATCATTTTATATTTTGGTTAATATAAGAATCCAGCGAAATTCTATCACATTCGTTCAATTTACGTCGCTCCTATTTCAGATATCGTATTGGGCTAAGCGGCATCTCAATGCGCATGAAATGGCGAGTAAAATGGACTATTAAACTTCTAGGATAAGGCAAACAGAGACCCGATTAGATCATTTTATATTTTGATTAATATAAGAATTCAGCGAAATTCTATCACATTTGTTCAACTTACGTCGCTGCTATTTCAGATAGCGTATTGGGCTAAGCGGCATCTCAAAGCGCATGAAATGACGAGTGAAATGCACTATTAAACTTCTAGGGTAGGGCAAACAGAGACCGGATAAGATCATTTTATATTATGGTTAATTTAAGAATTCAGCGAAACTCTATCATATTTGTTCAATTTACGTCGCTCCTATTTCAGATAGCGTATTGGGCTAAGCGGCATCTCAATGCGCATGAAATGGCGAGTAAAATGCACTATTAAACTTCTAGGATAAGGCACACAGAGACCCGATTAGATCATTTTATATTACGGTTAATATAAGAATTCAGCGTAATTCTATCACATTTGTTCAACTTACGTCGCTCCTATTTCAGATAGCGTACTGGGCTAGGCGGCATCTTAAAGCGCGTGGAATGGCGAGTAAAATGCACTATTAAACTTCTATGATAGGGCTATCGGAGACCCGATTAGATCATTTCATATTTTGGTTAATATAAGAATCCAGCGAAATTCTATCACATTCGTTCAATTTACGTCGCTCCTATTTCAGATATCGTATTGGGCTAAGCGGCATCTCAAAGCGCCTGAAATGGCGAGTAAAATGCACTGCTAAACTTCTAGGGTAGGGCGAACGAAGGCCCGATTAGATCATTTTACATTGAGGTTAATATAAGAATTCAGGGAAATTCTATCACATTTTTTCAATTTACGTCGCTCCTATTTCAGATAGCGTATTGGTCTAAGCGCCATCTCAAAGCGCATGAAATTTCGAGTGAAATGCACTATTAAACTTCTAGGGTAGGGCGAACAGAGACGCGATTAGATCATTTTACATTAAGGTTAATATAAGTATTCAGGGAAATTCTATCACATTTGTTCAATTTACGTCGCTCCTATTTCAGATAGCGTATTGGGCTAAGCGGCATCTCAAAGCCCATGAAATGGCGAGTAAAATGCACTGTTAAACTTCTAGGGTAGGGCAAACAGAGACCCGATTAAATCATTTCATATTATGGTTTATTTAAGAATTCAGAAAAAAACTATCACATTTGTTCAATTTACGTCGCTCCTATTTCAGATATCGTATTGGGCTAAGCGGCATCTCAAAGCGCATGAAATGGCGAGTAAAATGCACTGCTAAACTTGTAGGGTAGGGCAAACAGGGACCCGATTAGATCATTTTATATTATCGTTAATCCAAGATGTCAGCAAAATTCTATCACATTTGTTCAATTTACGTCGCTCCAATTTCAGATAGCGTACTGTGCTAGGCGGCATCTTAAAGCGCATGAAATGACGAGTGAAATGCACTATTAAACTACTATGATAGGGCAATCAGAAACCCGACTAGATCATTTTATATTTTGGTTAATATAAGAATTCAGCGAAATTCTATCACATTTGTTCAATTTACGTCGCTCCTATTTCAGATAGCTTATTGGGCTAAGCAGCATCTCAAAGCGCATGAAATGACGAGTGAAATGCACCATTAAACTTCAAGGGTAGGGCGAACAAAGACCCGATTAGATCATTTTACATTAAGGTTAATATAAGAATTCAGCGAAATTCTATCACATTTGTTCAATTTACATCGCTCCTATTTCAGATAGCGACTTGTGTTAAGCGTCATCTCAAAGCGCAAGAAATGGCGAGTAGAATGCACTATTAAACTTCTAGGATAAGGCAAACAGAGACCCGATTAGATCATTTTATATTACGGTTAATATAAGAATTCAGCGTAATTCTGTGACATTTGTTCAACTTACGTAGCTCCTATTTCAGATAGCGTACTGGGCTAGGCGGCAACTTAAAGCGCGTGGAATGTCGAGTAAAATGCGCTATTAAACTTCTATGATAGGGCAATCAGAGACCCGATTAGATCATTTTATATTTTGGTTAATATAAGAATTCAGCGAAATTCTATCACACTTGTTCAGTTTACGTCGCTCCTATTTCAGATAGCGTATTGGGCTAAGCGGCATCTCTAAGCGCATGAAATGACTAGTGAAATGCACTATTAAACTTCTAGGGTAGGGCGAACAAAGACCCGATTAGATCATTTTACATTAAGGTTAATATAAGAATTCAGCGTAACTCTGTCACATTTGTTCAATTTACGTCGCTCCTATTTCAGATAGCGTAGTGGGCTAAGCGGCATCTCAAAGCGCAAGAAATGGCGAGTAAACTGCACTATTAAACTTCTAGGGTAGGGCAAACAGAGACCCGATTAGATCAATTTATATTATGGTTAATTTAAGAATTCTGCGAATTTCTATCACATTTGTTCAATTTACGTTGCTCCTATTTCAGATAGCGTATTGGGCTAAGCGGTATCACAAAGCGCAAGAAATGGCGAGTAAAATGCACTATTAAACTTCTAGGGTAGGGCAAACAGAGACCAGTTTAGATCATTTTATATTATGGTTAATTTAAGAATTCAGAAAAATTCTATCACATTTGTTCAATTTACGTCGCTCCTATTTCAGATAGCGTACCCGGATAGGCGGCATCTTAAAGCGCGAGGAATGGCGAGTAAAATGAACTATTAAACTTCTATGATAGGGCAATCAGAGACCTGATTAGATCATTTTATATTTTGGTTAATATAAGAATTCAGCGAAATTCTATCACATTTGTTTAATTTACGTCGCTCCTATTTCAGATAGCGTATTGGGATAAGCGGCATCTCAAAGCGCATGAAATGCTGAGTAAAATGCGCTATTAAACTTCTAGGGTAGGGCAATCAGAGACCCGATTAGATCATTTTATATTATGGTTAATTTAAGGATTCAGCAAAATTCTATCACATTTGTTCAATTTACGTCGTTCCTATTTCAGATAGCATACTGGGCTAGGCGGCAACTTAAAGCGCGCGGAATGGCGAGTAAAATACACTATTAAACTTCTATGATAGGGCAATCAGAGACCCGATTAGATCATTTTATATTGTGGTTAATTTAAGAATTCAGCGAAATTCTATCACATTTGGTCAATTTACATCGCTCCTATTTCAGATAGCGTATTGGGCTAAGCGGCATCTCAATGCGCATGAAATGGCCAGTAAAATGCACTATTAAACTTCTAGGATAAGGCAAACGGAGACCCGATTAGACCATTTCATATTACGGTTAATATAAGAATTCAGCGTTATTCTATCACATTTGTTCAACTTACGTCGCTCCTATTTCAGATAGCGTACTGGGCTAGGCGGCATCTTAAAGCGCGTGGAATGGCGAGCAAAATGTACTCTTAATCTTCTATGATAGGGCAATCAGAGACCCGATTAGATCATTTTATATTACGGTTAATATACGAATTCAGCGTAATTCTATCACATTTGTTCAACATACGTCGCTCCTATTTCAGATAGTGTACTGGGCTAGGCTGCATCTTAAAGCGCGTGGAAGGGCGAGTAAAATGCACCACTAAACTTCTATGATCGGGCAATCAGAGTTCCGTTTAGATCATTTTATATTATGGTTAATTTAAGAATTCAGCGAAATTCTATCACATTTGTTCAATTTACATCGCTCCTATTTCAGATAGCGTATTGGGCTAAGCGGCATCTCAAAGCGCAAGATATGGCGAGTAAAATGCACTATTAAACTTCTAGGGTAGAGCAAACAGAGACCCCATTAGATAATTTTATATTATGGTTAATTTAAGAATTCAGCGAAATTCTATCACATTTGTTCAATTTACGTTGCTCCTATTTCAGATAGCGTACTGGGCTAGGCGGCATCTTAAAGCGCGTGGAAGGGCGAGTAAAATGCACTACTAAACTTCTATGATAGAGCAATCAGAGACCCGATTAGATCATTTTATATTTTGTTTAATATAAGATTTCAGGGAAATTCTATCACATTTGTTCAATTTACGTCGCTCCTATTTCAGATAGCGTATTGGGCTAAGCGGCATCTCAAAGCGCATGAAATGGCGAGTAAAATGCACTATTAAACTCCTAGGGTAGGGCAAACAGAGACCCGATTAGATCATTTTATATTATGGTTAATTTAAGAATTCAGCGTAATTCCATCACATTTGTTCAAGTTACGTCGCTCCTATTTCAGATAGCGTACTGGGCTAGGCGGCATCTTAAAGCGCGTGGAATGGCGAGTAAAATGCACTACTAATCTTCTATGATAGGGCAATCAGAGACCCGATTAGATCATTTTATATTATGGTTAATTTAAGAATTCAGCGAAATTCTATCACATTTGTTCAATTTACATCGCTCCTATTTCAGATAGCGTACTGGGCTAGGCGGCATCTTAAAGCGCGTGGAAGGGCGAGTAAAATGCACTACTAAACTTCTATGATAGAGCAATCAGAGACCCGATTAGATCATTTTATATTTTGTTTAATATAAGATTTCAGGGAAATTCTATCACATTTGTTCAATTTACGTCGCTCCTATTTCAGATAGCGTATTGGGCTAAGCGGCATCTCAAAGCGCATGAAATGGCGAGTAAAATGCACTATTAAACTCCTAGGGTAGGGCAAACAGAGACCCGATTAGATCATTTTATATTATGGTTAATTTAAGAATTCAGCGTAATTCCATCACATTTGTTCAAGTTACGTCGCTCCTATTTCAGATAGCGTACTGGGCTAGGCGGCATCTTAAAGCGCGTGGAATGGCGAGTAAAATGCACTACTAATCTTCTATGATAGGGCAATCAGAGACCCGATTAGATCATTTTATATTTTGATTAATATAAGGTTTCAGGGAAATTCTATCACATTTGTTCAATTTACGTCGCTCCTATTTCAGATAGCGTATTGTGCTAAGCCGGATCTCAAAGCGCATGAAATGGCGACTAAAATGCACTGTTAAACTTCTGGGGTAGGGCAAACAGAGACCCGATTAGATCATTTTATATTATGGTTAATTTAAGAATTCAGCAAAATTCTATCACATTTGTTCAACTTTCGTCGCTCGTATTTCAGATAGCGTATTCGGCTAAGCGGCATCTCAAAGCGCATGAAATGGCGAGTATAACATACTATTAAACTTCTAGGATAAGGCAAACAGATACCCGATTCGATCATTTTATATTACGGTTAATATAAGAATGCAGCGTAATTCTATCACATTGGTTCAAGTTACGTCGCTCCTATTTCAGATAGCGTACTGGGCTAGGCGGCATCTCAAAGCGCGTGGAATGGCGAGTAAAATGCACTACTAAACTTCTATGATAGGGCAATCACAGACCCGATCAGATCATTTTATATTTTGTTTAATATAAGATTTCAGGGAAATTCTATCACATTTGCTCAATTTACGTCGCTCCTATTTCAGATAGCGTATTGGGCTAAGCGGCAACTGAAAGCGCATGAAATGACGAGTGAAATGCACTATTAAACTTCTAGGGTAGGGCGAACAGAGACCCGATTAGATCATTTTACATTAAGGTTAATATAAGAATTCAGCGATATTCTATCACATTTGTTCAATTTACGTCGCTCCTATTGCAGATAGCGTATTGGGTTAAGCGGCACCTCAAAGCGCATGAAATTGCGAGTAAAATGCACTATTAAACTTCTAGGGTAGAGCAAACAGAGACCCGATTATATCATTTTATATTATGGTTAATATAAGAATTCTGCGAAATTCTATCACATTTGTTCAATTTGCGTCGCTCATATTTCAGATAGCGTATTGGGCTAAGCGGCATCTCAAAGCGCATGAAATGGCGGGTAAAATGCACTATTACACTTCTATGG
Organism: Macropis europaea; assembly: GCA_916610135.2. Lineage (NCBI taxonomy): Eukaryota > Metazoa > Arthropoda > Insecta > Hymenoptera > Melittidae > Macropis > Macropis europaea. The sequence continues at coordinate 77,282 of CAKAJE020000293.1, forward strand.
TAGGGCGAACAGAGACCCGGTTGGATCATTTTACATTAAGGTTTATATAAGAATTCACGGAAATTCTATCACATTTGTTCAATTTACGTCGCTCCTATTTCAGATAGCGCATTGGGCTAAGCGGCCTCTCAAACCGCATGAAATGGAGCGTAAAATGCGCTATTAAACTTCTAGGATAAGGCAAACCGAGACCCGATTAGTTCATTTTATATTACGGTTAATATAAGAATTCAGCGTAATTCTATCTCATTTGTTCATCTTACGTCGCTCCTATTTCAGATAGCCGACTGACCTATGCGGCATCTCAAAGCGCGTGGAAGGGCGAGTAAAATGCACTACTAAACTTCTATGATAGAGCAATCAGAGACCCGAGCAGATCATTTTACATTATGGTTAATAAAAGAATTCAGCGTAATTCTATCACATTTGTTCAACTTTCGTCGCTCCTATTTCAGATAGCGCATTGGGCTAAGCGGAATCTCAAAGCACATGAAATGGCGAGTAAAATGCGCTATTAAACTTCTAGGATAAGGCAAACAGAGACCCGATTAGATCATTTTATATTACGGTTAATATAAGAATTCAGCGTAATTCTATCATATTTGTTGAAGTTACGTCGCTCCTATTTCAGATAGCGTACTGGGCTAGGCGGCATCTTAAAGCGCGTGGAATGGCGAGTAAAATGCACTACTAATCTTCTATGATAGGGCAATCAGAGACCCGATTAGATCATTTTATATTTTGATTAATATAAGGTTTAAGGGAAATTCTATCACATTTGTTCAATTTACGTCGCTCCTATTTCAGATAGCGTATTGGGCTAAGCCGGATCTCAAAGCGCATGAAATGGCGACTAAAATGAACTGTTAAACTTCTGGGGTAGGGCAAACAGAGACCCGATTAGATCATTTTATATTATGGTTAATTTAAGAATTCAGCAAAATTCTATCACATTTGTTCAACTTACGTCGCTCCTATTTCAGATAGCGTAATGGGCTAGGCGGAAACTTAAAGCGCGTGGAATGGCGAGTAAAATGCACTACTAAACTTCTATGATAGGGCAATCAGAGACCCGATTAGATCAGTTTATATTTTGTTTAATATAAGATTTCACGGAAATTCTATCACATTTGTTCAATTTACGTCGCTCCTATTTCAGATAGCGTATTGGGCTATGCGGCATCTCAAAGCGCATGAAATGGCGAGTAAAATGTACTATTAAACTTCTAGGCTAGGGCAAACAGAGACCCGATTAGATCATTTTATATTATGTTTAATTTAAGAATTCAGCCAAATTCTATCACATTTGTTCAATTTACGTCGCTCCTATTTCAGATAGCGTACTGGGCTAGGCGGAATCTTAAAGCGCGTGGATTGGCGAGTAAAATGCACTATTAAACTTCTATGGTAGGGCTATCAGAGACCCGATTAGATCATTTTATATTTTGGTTAATATAAGAATTCAGCGAATTTCTGTCACATTTGTTCAACTTACGTCGCTGCTATTTCAGATAGCGTATTGGGCTAAGCGGCATCTCAAAGCGCATGAAATGGCGAGTGAAATGCACTATTAGACTTCTATGGTAGGGCGAACAAAGGCCCGATTAGATCATTTTACATTAAGGTTAATATAAGAATTCAGGGAAATTCTATCACATTTGTTCAATTTACGTCGCTCCTATTTCAGATAGCGTATTGGTCTAAGCGCCATCTCAAAGCGCATGAAATTGCGAGTGAAATGCACTATTAAACTTCTAGGGTAGGGCGAACAGAGACCCGATTAGATCATTTTACATTAAGGTTAATATAAGTATTCAGCGAGATTCTATCACACTTGTTCAATTTACGTCGCTCCTATTTCAGATAGCGTATTGGGCTATGCGGCATATCAAAGCGCATGAAATGACGCGTGAAATGCACTATTATACATCTAGGGTAGGGTGAACAGAGACCCGAAGAGATCATTTTACATTAAGGTGAATATAAGAATGCAGCGTAATTCTGTCACATTTGTTCAACTTACGTCGCTCCTATTTCAGATAGCGTATTGGGTTATGCGTCATCTCAAAGCGCATGAAATGACGAGTGAAATGCACTATTAAACTTCTAGGGTAGGGCGAACAGAGACCCGATTAGATCATTTTACATTAAGGTTAATATAAGTATTCAGCGAGATTCTATCACACTTGTTCAATTTACGTCGCTTCTATTTCAGACAGCGTACTGGGCTAGGCGGTATCTTAAAGCGCGTGGAATGGCGAGTAAAATGCACTATTAACCTTCTGTGATAGGGCAATCAGAGACCAGATTAGATCATTTTATACTTTGGTTAATATAAGAATTCAGCGAAATTCTATCACATTTGTTCAATTTACGTCGCTCCTTTTTCAGATAGCGTATTGGGCTAAGCGGCATCTCAAAGCGCATGAAATGACGAGTGAAATGCACTATTAAACTTCTAGGGTAGGGCAAACAGGGACCCGATTAGATCATTTTATATCATGGTTAATTTAAGAATTCAGCGAAATTCTATCACATTTGTTCAATTTACGTCGCTCCTATTTCAGATAGCGTATTGGGCTAAGCGGCATCTCAAAGCGCATGAAATGGCGAGTAAAATGCACGATTAAACTTCTAGGGTAGGGCAAACAGAGACCCGATTAGATCATTTTATATTTTGGTTAATATAAGAATTCAGCGAAATTCTGTCACATTTGTTCAATTTACGTCGCTCCTATTTCAGACAGCTTATTGGGTTTAGCGGCATCTCAAATCGTATGAAATGGCGAACAAAATGCACTATTAAACTTCTAGGCTAGGGCGAACAGAGACCAGATTAGATCATTTTATATTTTGGTTAATATAAGAATTCTGCGAAATTCTATCACATTTGTTCAAGTTACGTCGCTCCTATTTCAGATAGCGTACTGGGCTAGGCGGCATCTTAAAGCGCGTGGAATGGCGAGTAAAATGCACTATTAAACTTCTATGATAGGGCAATCAGAGACCCGATTAGATCATTTTATATTTTTGTTAATATAAGAATTCAACGAAATTCTATCACATTTGTAAAATTTACGTCGCTCCTATTACAGATAGCTTATTGGGCTTAGCGGCATCTCAAAGCGCATGAAATGACGAGTGAAATGCACTATTAAACTTCTAGGGTAGGGCAAACAGAGACCCGATTAGATCATTTTATATTATGGTTAATTTAAGAATTCAGCAAAATTCTATCACAGTTGTTCAATTTACGTCGCTCCTATTTCAGATAGCGTACTGGGCTAGGCGGCATTGTAAAGCGGGTGGAATGGCGAGTAGAATGCACTATTAAAATTCTATGGTAGGGCAAACAGAGACTCGATTAGATCATTTTACATTAATGTTAATGAAAGAATTCAGCGAAATTCTATCACATTTGTTCAACTTACGTCGCTCCTATTTCAGATAGCGTATTGGGCTAAGCGGCACCTCAAAGCGCATGAAATGGCGAGTGAAATGCACTATTAGACTTCTATGGTAGGGCGAACAGAGACCCGATTGGATCATTTTACATTAAGGTTTATATAAGAATTCACGGAAATTCTATCACATTTGTTCAATATATGTCGCTCCTATTTCAGATAGCGGATTGGGCTAAGCGGCCTCTCAAAGCGCATGAAATGGCGCGTAGAATGCGCTATTAAACTTCTAGGATAAGGCAAACCGAGTCCCGATTAGTTCATTTTATATTACGGTTAATATAAGAATTCAGCGTAATTCTATCTCATTTGTTCATCTTACGTCGCTCCTATTTCAGATAGCCTACTGACCTATGCGGCATCTTAAAGCGCGTGGAAGGGCGAGTAAAATGCACTACTAAACTTCTATGATAGAGCAATCAGAGACCCGATTAGATCATTTTATATTTTGTTTAATATAAGATTTCAGGGAAATTCTATCACATTTGTTCAATTTACGTCGCTCCTATTTCAGATAGCGTATTGGGCTAAGCGGCATCTCAAAGCGCATGAAATGGCGAGTGAAATGCACTATTAGACTTCTATGGTAGGGCGAACAGAGACCCGATTGGATCATTTTATATTATGGTTAATTTAAGAATTCAGCGAAATTCTATCACATTTGTTCAATTTACGTCGCTCCAATTTCAGATAGCGTATTGGGCTAAGCGGCATCTCAAAGCGCATGAAATGGCGAGTGAAATGCACTATTAGACTTCTATGGTAGGGCGAACAGAGACCCGATTGGATCATTTTATATTATGGTTAATTTAAGAATTCAGCGAAATTCTATCACATTTGTTCAATTTACGTCGCTCCAATTTCAGATAGCGTATTGGGCTAAGCGGCATCTCAAAGCGCATGAAATGGCGAATAAAATGCACTATTAAACTTCTAGGCTAGGGCGTACAGAGACCCGAGCAGATCATTTTACATTATGGTTAATAAAAGAATTCAGCGTAATTCTATCACATTTGTTCAACTTACGTCGCTCCTATTTCAGATAGCGTATTGGGCTAAGCGGCATCTCAAAGCGCATGAAATGGCGAGTGAAATGCACTATTACACTTCTATGGTAGGGCGAACAGAGACCCGATTGGATCATTTTACATTAAGGTTAATATAAGAATTCACGGAAATTCTATCACATTTGTTCAATTTACGTCGCTCCTATTCCAGATAGCGTATTGGTCTAAGCGCCATCTCAAAGCGCATGAAATTGCGAGTGAAATGCACTATTAAACTTCTAGGGTAGGGCGAACAGAGACCCGATTAGATCATTTTACATTAAGGTTAATATAAGTATTCAGCGAGATTCTATCACACTTGTTCAATTTACGTCGCTCCTATTTCAGATAGCGTATTGGGCTATGCGGCATATCAAAGCGCATGAAATGACGCGTGAAATGCACTATTATACATCTAGGGTAGGGTGAACAGAGACCCGAAGAGATCATTTTACATTAAGGTGAATATAAGAATGCAGCGTAATTCTGTCACATTTGTTCAACTTACGTCGCTCCTATTTCAGATAGCGTATTGGGTTATGCGTCATCTCAAAGCGCATGAAATGACGAGTGAAATGCACTATTAAACTTCTAGGGTAGGGCGAACAGAGACCCGATTAGATCATTTTACATTAAGGTTAATATAAGTATTCAGCGAGATTCTATCACACTTGTTCAATTTACGTCGCTTCTATTTCAGACAGCGTACTGGGCTAGGCGGTATCTTAAAGCGCGTGGAATGGCGAGTAAAATGCACTATTAACCTTCTGTGATAGGGCAATCAGAGACCAGATTAGATCATTTTATACTTTGGTTAATATAAGAATTCAGCGAAATTCTATCACATTTGTTCAATTTACGTCGCTCCTTTTTCAGATAGCGTATTGGGCTAAGCGGCATCTCAAAGCGCATGAAATGACGAGTGAAATGCACTATTAAACTTCTAGGGTAGGGCAAACAGGGACCCGATTAGATCATTTTATATCATGGTTAATTTAAGAATTCAGCGAAATTCTATCACATTTGTTCAATTTACGTCGCTCCTATTTCAGATAGCGTATTGGGCTAAGCGGCATCTCAAAGCGCATGAAATGGCGTGTAAAATGCACGATTAAACTTCTAGGGTAGGGCAAACAGAGACCCGATTAGATCATTTTATATTTTGGTTAATATAAGAATTCAGCGAAATTCTGTCACATTTGTTCAATTTACGTCGCTCCTATTTCAGACAGCTTATTGGGTTTAGCGGCATCTCAAATCGTATGAAATGGCGAACAAAATGCACTATTAAACTTCTAGGCTAGGGCGAACAGAGACCAGATTAGATCATTTTATATTTTGGTTAATATAAGAATTCTGCGAAATTCTATCACATTTGTTCAAGTTACGTCGCTCCTATTTCAGATAGCGTACTGGGCTAGGCGGCATCTTAAAGCGCGTGGAATGGCGAGTAAAATGCACTATTAAACTTCTATGATAGGGCAATCAGAGACCCGATTAGATCATTTTATATTTTGGTTAATATAAGAATTCAACGAAATTCTATCACATTTGTAAAATTTACGTCGCTCCTATTACAGATAGCTTATTGGGCTTAGCGGCATCTCAAAGCGCATGAAATGACGAGTGAAATGCACTATTAAACTTCTAGGGTAGGGCAAACAGAGACCCGATTAGATCATTTTATATTATGGTTAATTTAAGAATTCAGCAAAATTCTATCACAGTTGTTCAATTTACGTCGCTCCTATTTCAGATAGCGTACTGGGCTAGGCGGCATTGTAAAGCGGGTGGAATGGCGAGTAGAATGCACTATTAAAATTCTATGGTAGGGCAAACAGAGACTCGATTAGATCATTTTACATTAATGTTAATGAAAGAATTCAGCGAAATTCTATCACATTTGTTCAACTTACGTCGCTCCTATTTCAGATAGCGTATTGGGCTAAGCGGCACCTCAAAGCGCATGAAATGGCGAGTGAAATGCACTATTAGACTTCTATGGTAGGGCGAACAGAGACCCGATTGGATCATTTTACATTAAGGTTTATATAAGAATTCACGGAAATTCTATCACATTTGTTCAATATATGTCGCTCCTATTTCAGATAGCGGATTGGGCTAAGCGGCCTCTCAAAGCGCATGAAATGGCGCGTAGAATGCGCTATTAAACTTCTAGGATAAGGCAAACCGAGTCCCGATTAGTTCATTTTATATTACGGTTAATATAAGAATTCAGCGTAATTCTATCTCATTTGTTCATCTTACGTCGCTCCTATTTCAGATAGCCTACTGACCTATGCGGCATCTTAAAGCGCGTGGAAGGGCGAGTAAAATGCACTACTAAACTTCTATGATAGAGCAATCAGAGACCCGATTAGATCATTTTATATTTTGTTTAATATAAGATTTCAGGGAAATTCTATCACATTTGTTCAATTTACGTCGCTCCTATTTCAGATAGCGTATTGGGCTAAGCGGCATCTCAAAGCGCATGAAATGGCGAATAAAATGCACTATTAAACTTCTAGGCTAGGGCGTACAGAGACCCGAGCAGATCATTTTACATTATGGTTAATAAAAGAATTCAGCGTAATTCTATCACATTTGTTCAACTTACGTCGCTCCTATTTCAGATAGCGTATTGGGCTAAGCGGCATCTCAAAGCGCATGAAATGGCGAGTGAAATGCACTATTACACTTCTATGGTAGGGCGAACAGAGACCCGATTGGATCATTTTACATTAAGGTTAATATAAGAATTCACGGAAATTCTATCACATTTGTTCAATTTACGTCGCTCCTATTCCAGATAGCGTATTGGGCTAAGCGGCATCTCAAAGCACATGAAATGGCGAGTAAAATGCGATATTAAACTTCTAGGATAAGGCAAACAGAGACCCGATTAGATCATTTTATATTACGGTTAATATAAGAATTCAGCGTAATTCTATCACATTTGTTCAAGTTACGTCGCTCCTATTTCAGATAGCGTACTGGGCTAGGCGCCATCTTAAAGCGAGTGGAATGGCGAGTAAAATGCACTACTAATCTGCTATGATAGGGCAATCAGAGACCCGATTAGATCATTTTATATTTTGATTAATATAAGGTTTCAGGGAAATTCTATCACATTTGTTCAATTTACGTCGCTCTTATTTCAGATAGCGTATTGGGCTAAGCCGGATCTCAAAGCGCATGAAATGGCGAATAAAATGCACTATTAAACTTCTAGGCTAGGGCGTACAGAGACCCGAGCAGATCATTTTACATTATGGTTAATAAAAGAATTCAGCGTAATTCTATCACATTTGTTCAACTTACGTCGCTCCTATTTCAGATAGCGTATTGGGCTAAGCGGCATCTCAAAGCGCATGAAATGGCGAGTGAAATGCACTATTACACTTCTATGGTAGGGCGAACAGAGACCCGATTGGATCATTTTACATTAAGGTTAATATAAGAATTCACGGAAATTCTATCACATTTGTTCAATTTACGTCGCTCCTATTCCAGATAGCGTATTGGGCTAAGCGGCATCTCAAAGCACATGAAATGGCGAGTAAAATGCGATATTAAACTTCTAGGATAAGGCAAACAGAGACCCGATTAGATCATTTTATATTACGGTTAATATAAGAATTCAGCGTAATTCTATCACATTTGTTCAAGTTACGTCGCTCCTATTTCAGATAGCGTACTGGGCTAGGCGGCATCTTAAAGCGAGTGGAATGGCGAGTAAAATGCACTACTAATCTGCTATGATAGGGCAATCAGAGACCCGATTAGATCATTTTATATTTTGATTAATATAAGGTTTCAGGGAAATTCTATCACATTTGTTCAATTTACGTCGCTCTTATTTCAGATAGCGTATTGGGCTAAGCCGGATCTCAAAGCGCATGAAATGGCGACTAAAATGAACTGTTAAACTTCTGGGGTAGGGCAAACAGAGACCCGATTAGATCATTTTATATTATGGTTAATTTAAGAATTCAGCAAAATTCTATCACATTTGTTCAACTTACGTCGCTCCTATTTCAGATAGCGTACTGGGCTAGGCGGAAACTGAAAGCGCGTGGAATGGCGAGTAAAATGCACTACTAAACTTCTATGATAGGGCAATCAGAGACCCGATTAGATCAGTTTATATTTTGTTTAATATAAGATTTCACGGAAATTCTATCACATTTGTTCAATTTACGTCGCTCCTATTTCAGATAGCGTATTGGGCTATGCGGCATCTCAAAGCGCATGAAATGGCGAGTAAAATGCACTATTAAACTTCTAGGCTAGGGCAAACAGAGACCCGATTAGATCATTTTATATTATGGTTAATTTAAGAATTCAGCCAAATTCTATCACATTTGTTCAATTTACGTCGCTCCTATTTCAGATAGCGTACCCGGACAGGCGGCATCTTAAAGCGCGTGGAATGGCGAGTAAAATGCACTACTAATCTTCTATGATAGGGCAATCAGAGACCCGATTAGATCATTTTATATTACGGTTAATATAAGAATTCAGCGTAATTCTATCACATTTGTTCAAGTTACGTCGCTCCTATTTCAGATAGCGTACTGGGCTAGGCGGCATCTTAAAGCGAGTGGAATGGCGAGTAAAATGCACTACTAATCTGCTATGATAGGGCGAACAGAGACCCGATTAGATCATTTTACATTCAGGTTAATATAAGTATTCAGGGAAATTCTATCACATTTGTTCAATTTACGTCGCTCCTATTTCAGATAGCGTATTGGGCTAAGCGGCATCTCAAAGTGCATGAAATGGCGAGTAAAATGCACTGTTAAACTTCTAGGGTAGGGCAAACAGAGACCCGATTAGATCATTTCATATTATGGTTTATTTAAGAATTCAGAAAAATTCTATCACATTTGTTCAATTTACGTCGCTGATATTTCAGATAGCGTATTGGGCTAAGCGGCATCTCAATGCGCATGAAATGGCGAGTAAAATGCACTATTAAACTTCTAGGATAAGGCAAACAGAGACCCGATTCGTTCATTTTATATTACGGTTAATATAAGAATTCGGCGTAATTCTATCACATTTGTTCAACGTACGTCGCTCCTATTTCAGATAGCGTACTGGGCTAGGCGGCATCTTAAAGCGCGTGGAATGGCGAGTAAAATGCACTATTAAACTTCTATGATAGGGCTATCAGAGACCCGATTAGATCATTTTATATTTTGGTTAATATAAGAATTCAGCGAAATTCTATCACATTAGTTCAATTTACGTCGCTCCTATTTCAGATAGCGTATTGGGCTAAGCGGCATCTCAAAGCGCATGAAATGGCGAGTAAAATGCACTATTAAACTCCTAGGGTAGGGCAAACAGAGACCCGATTAGATCATTTTATATTATGGTTAATTTAAGAATTCAGCGTAATTCCATCACATTTGTTCAAGTTACGTCGCTCCTATTTCAGATAGCGTATTGGGCTAAGCCGGATCTCAAAGCGCATGAAATGGCGACTAAAATGAACTGTTAAACTTCTGGGGTAGGGCAAACAGAGACCCGATTAGATCATTTTATATTATGGTTAATTTAAGAATTCAGCGAAATTCTATCACATTTGTTCAATTTACGTCGCTCCTATTTCAGATAGCGTATTGGGCTATGCGGCATCTCAAAGCGCATGAAATGGCGAGTAAAATGTACTATTAAACTTCTAGGCTAGGGCAAACAGAGACCCGATTAGATCATTTTATATTATGTTTAATTTAAGAATTCAGCCAAATTCTATCACATTTGTTCAATTTACGTCGCTCCTATTTCAGATAGCGTACTGGGCTAGGCGGAATCTTAAAGCGCGTGGATTGGCGAGTAAAATGCACTATTAAACTTCTATGGTAGGGCTATCAGAGACCCGATTAGATCATTTTATATTTTGGTTAATATAAGAATTCAGCGAATTTCTATCACATTTGTTCAACTTACGTCGCTGCTATTTCAGATAGCGTATTGGGCTAAGCGGCATCTCAAAGCGCATGAAATGGCGAGTGAAATGCACTATTAGACTTCTATGGTAGGGCGAACAAAGGCCCGATTAGATCATTTTACATTAAGGTTAATATAAGAATTCAGGGAAATTCGATCACATTTGTTCAATTTACGTCGCTCCTATTTCAGATAGCGTATTGGTCTAAGCGCCATCTCAAAGCGCATGAAATTGCGAGTGAAATGCACTATTAAACTTCTAGGGTAGGGCGAACAGAGACCCGATTAGATCATTTTACATTAAGGTTAATATAAGTATTCAGCGAGATTCTATCACACTTGTTCAATTTACGTCGCTCCTATTTCAGATAGCGTATTGGGCTATGCGGCATATCAAAGCGCATGAAATGACGCGTGAAATGCACTATTATACATCTAGGGTAGGGTGAACAGAGACCCGAAGAGATCATTTTACATTAAGGTGAATATAAGAAGGCAGCGTAATTCTGTCACATTTGTTCAACTTACGTCGCTCCTATTTCAGATAGCGTATTGGGTTATGCGTCATCTCAAAGCGCATGAAATGACGAGTGAAATGCACTATTAAACTTCTAGGGTAGGGCGAACAGAGACCCGATTAGATCATTTTACATTAAGGTTAATATAAGTATTCAGCGAGATTCTATCACACTTGTTCAATTTACGTCGCTTCTATTTCAGACAGCGTACTGGGCTAGGCGGTATCTTAAAGCGCGTGGAATGGCGAGTAAAATGCACTATTAACCTTCTGTGATAGGGCAATCAGAGACCAGATTAGATCATTTTATACTTTGGTTAATATAAGAATTCAGCGAAATTCTATCACATTTGTTCAATTTACGTCGCTCCTTTTTCAGATAGCGTATTGGGCTAAGCGGCATCTCAAAGCGCATGAAATGACGAGTGAAATGCACTATTAAACTTCTAGGGTAGGGCAAACAGGGACCCGATTAGATCATTTTATATCATGGTTAATTTAAGAATTCAGCGAAATTCTATCACATTTGTTCAATTTACGTCGCTCCTATTTCAGATAGCGTATTGGGCTAAGCGGCATCTCAAAGCGCATGAAATGGCGTGTAAAATGCACGATTAAACTTCTAGGGTAGGGCAAACAGAGACCCGATTAGATCATTTTATATTTTGGTTAATATAAGAATTCAGCGAAATTCTGTCACATTTGTTCAATTTACGTCGCTCCTATTTCAGACAGCTTATTGGGTTTAGCGGCATCTCAAATCGCATGAAATGGCGAGCAAAATGCACTATTAAACTTCTAGGCTAGGGCGAACAGAGACCAGATTAGATCATTTTATATTTTGGTTAATATAAGAATTCTGCGAAATTCTATCACATTTGTTCAAGTTACGTCGCTCCTATTTCAGATAGCGTACTGGGCTAGGCGGCATCTTAAAGCGCGTGGAATGGCGAGTAAAATGCACTATTAAACTTCTATGATAGGGCAATCAGAGACCCGATTAGATCATTTTATATTTTGGTTAATATAAGAATTCAACGAAATTCTATCACATTTGTAAAATTTACGTCGCTCCTATTACAGATAGCTTATTGGGCTTAGCGGCATCTCAAAGCGCATGAAATGACGAGTGAAATGCACTATTAAACTTCTAGGGTAGGGCAAACAGAGACCCGATTAGATCATTTTATATTATGGTTAATTTAAGAATTCAGCAAAATTCTATCACAGTTGTTCAATTTACGTCGCTCCTATTTCAGATAGCGTACTGGGCTAGGCGGCATTGTAAAGCGGGTGGAATGGCGAGTAGAATGCACTATTAAAATTCTATGGTAGGGCAAACAGAGACTCGATTAGATCATTTTACATTAATGTTAATGAAAGAATTCAGCGAAATTCTATCACATTTGTTCAACTTACGTCGCTCCTATTTCAGATAGCGTATTGGGCTAAGCGGCACCTCAAAGCGCATGAAATGGCGAGTGAAATGCACTATTAGACTTCTATGGTAGGGCGAACAGAGACCCGATTGGATCATTTTACATTAAGGTTTATATAAGAATTCACGGAAATTCTATCACATTTGTTCAATTTATGTCGCTCCTATTTCAGATAGCGGATTGGGCTAAGCGGCCTCTCAAAGCACATGAAATGGCGCGTAAAATGCGCTATTAAACTTCTAGGATAAGGCAAACCGAGTCCCGATTAGTTCATTTTATATTACGGTTAATATAAGAATTCAGCGTAATTCTATCTCATTTGTTCATCTTACGTCGCTCCTATTTCAGATAGCCTACTGACCTATGCGGCATCTTAAAGCGCGTGGAAGGGCGAGTAAAATGCACTACTAAACTTCTATGATAGAGCAATCAGAGACCCGATTAGATCATTTTATATTTTGTTTAATATAAGATTTCAGGGAAATTCTATCACATTTGTTCAATTTACGTCGCTCCTATTTCAGATAGCGTATTGGGCTAAGCGGCATCTCAAAGCGCATGAAATGGCGAGTGAAATGCACTATTAGACTTCTATGGTAGGGCGAACAGAGACCCGATTGGATCATTTTATATTATGGTTAATTTAAGAATTCAGCGAAATTCTATCACATTTGTTCAATTTACGTCGCTCCAATTTCAGATAGCGTATTGGGCTAAGCGGCATCTCAAAGCGCATGAAATGGCGAATAAAATGCACTATTAAACTTCTAGGCTAGGGCGTACAGAGACCCGAGCAGATCATTTTACATTATGGTTAATAAAAGAATTCAGCGTAATTCTATCACATTTGTTCAACTTACGTCGCTCCTATTTCAGATAGCGTATTGGGCTAAGCGGCATCTCAAAGCGCATGAAATGGCGAGTGAAATGCACTATTACACTTCTATGGTAGGGCGAACAGAGACCCGATTGGATCATTTTACATTAAGGTTAATATAAGAATTCACGGAAATTCTATCACATTTGTTCAATTTACGTCGCTCCTATTCCAGATAGCGTATTGGGCTAAGCGGCATCTCAAAGCACATGAAATGGCGAGTAAAATGCGATATTAAACTTCTAGGATAAGGCAAACAGAGACCCGATTAGATCATTTTATATTACGGTTAATATAAGAATTCAGCGTAATTCTATCACATTTGTTCAAGTTACGTCGCTCCTATTTCAGATAGCGTACTGGGCTAGGCGGCATCTTAAAGCGAGTGGAATGGCGAGTAAAATGCACTACTAATCTGCTATGATAGGGCAATCAGAGACCCGATTAGATCATTTTATATTTTGATTAATATAAGGTTTCAGGGAAATTCTATCACATTTGTTCAATTTACGTCGCTCCTATTTCAGATAGCGTATTGGGCTAAGCCGGATCTCAAAGCGCATGAAATGGCGACTAAAATGAACTGTTAAACTTCTGGGGTAGGGCAAACAGAGACCCGATTAGATCATTTTATATTATGGTTAATTTAAGAATTCAGCAAAATTCTATCACATTTGTTCAACTTACGTCGCTCCTATTTCAGATAGCGTACTGGGCTAGGCGGAAACTTAAAGCGCGTGGAATGGCGAGTAAAATGCACTACTAAACTTCTATGATAGGGCAATCAGAGACCCGATTAGATCAGTTTATATTTTGTTTAATATAAGATTTCACGGAAATTCTATCACATTTGTTCAATTTACGTCGCTCCTATTTCAGATAGCGTATTGGGCTATGCGGCATCTCAAAGCGCATGAAATGTCGAGTAAAATGCACTATTAAACTTCTATGGTAGGGCAAACAGAGACCGGATAAGATCATTTTATATTATGGTTAATTTAAGAATTCAGCGAAACTCTATCACATTTGTTCAACTTACGTCGCTCCTATTTCAGATAGCGTACTGGGCTAGGCGGCATCTTAAAGCGCATGAAATTGCGAGTGAAATGCACAGCTAAACTTCTAGGGTAGGGCGAACAAAGGCCCGATTAGATCATTTTACATTAAGGTTAATATAAGAATTCAGGGAAATTCTATCACATTTGTTCAATTTACGTCGCTCCTATTTCAGATAGCGTATTGGTCTAAGCGCCATCTCAAAGCGCATGAAATTGCGAGTGAAATGCACTATTAAACTTCTAGGGTAGGGCGAACAGAGACGCGATTAGATCATTTTACATTAAGGTTAATATAAGTATTCAGGGAAATTCTATCACATTTGTTCAATTTACGTCGCTCCTATTTCAGATAGCGTATTGGGCTAAGCGGCATCTCAAAGCCCATGAAATGGCGAGTAAAATGCACTGGTAAACTTCTAGGGTAGGGCAAACAGAGACCCCATTAGATCATTTCATATTATGGTTTATTTAAGAATTCAGAAAAATTCTATCACATTTGTTCAATTTTCGTCGCTCCTATTTCTGATAGCTTATTGGGCTATGCGGCATCTCAAAGCGCATTAACTGACGAGTGAAATGCACTAGTAATCTTCTAGGGTAGGGCAAACAGAGACCCGATAAGACCATTTTATATTATGATTAATTTAAGAATTCAGCGAAACTCTATCACATTTGTTCAACTTACGTCGCTCCTATTTCAGATAGCGTACTGGGCTAGGCGGCATCTTAAAGCGCGTGGAATGGCGAGTAAAATGCACTATTAAAATTCTATAGTAGGGCAAACAGAGACTCGATTAGATCATTTTACATTAATGTTAATGAAAGAATTCAGCGAAATTCTATCACATTTGTTCAACTTACGTCGCTCCTATTTCAGATAGCGTATTGGGCTAAGCGGCACCTCAAAGCGCATGAAATGGCGAGTGAAATGCACTATTAGACTTCAATGGCAGGGCGAACAGAGACCCGATTGGATCATTTTACATTAAGGTTTATATAAGAATTCACGGAAATTCTATCACATTTGTTCAATTTACGTCGCTCCTATTTCAGATAGCGTATTGGGCTAAGCGCCATCTCAAAGCGCATGAAATGGCGAGTAAAATACACTATTAAACTTCTAGGGTAGGGCGAACAGAGACCCGATTAGATCATTTTACATTAAGGTTAATATAAGTATTCAGGGAAATTCTATCACATTTGTTCAATTTACGTCGCTCCTATTGCAGATAGCGTATTGGGCTTAGCGGCATCTCAAAGCGCATGAAATGACGAGTGAAATGCACTATGAAACTTCTAGGGTAGGGCAAACAGAGACCCGATTAGATCATTTTATATTATGGTTAATTTAAGAATTCAGCAAAATTCTATCACATTTGTTCAATTTACGTCGCTCCTATTTCAGATAGCGTACTGGGCTAGGCGGCATCTTAAAGTGGGTGGAATGGCGAGTAGAATGCACTATTAAAATTCTATGGCAGGGCAAACAGAGACTCGATTAGATCATTTTACATTAATGTTAATGAAAGAATTCAGCGAAATTCTATCACATTTGTTCAACTTTCGTCGCTTTTATTTCAGATAGCGTATTGGGCTAAGCGGCACCTCAAAGCGCATGAAATGGTGAGTGAAATGCACTATTAAACTTCTAGGGTAGGGCAAGCAGAGGCCCGATTAGATCATTTTATATTATGGTTAATTTAAGAATTCAGCGAAATTCTATCACATTTGTTCAATTTACGTCGCTCCAATTTCAGATAGCGTATTGGGCTAAGCGGCATCTCAAAGCGCATGAAATGGCGAATAAAATGCACTGTTAAACTTCTAGGCTAGGGCGAACAGAGACCCGAGCAGATCATTTTATATTACGGTTAATATAAGAATTCAGCGTAATTCTATCACATTTGTTCATCTTACGTCGCTCCTATTTCAGATAGCCTACTGACCTATGCGGCATCTTAAAGCGCGTGGAAGGGCGAGTAAAATGCACTACTAAACTTCTATGATAGAGCAATCAGAGACCCGATTAGATCCTTTTATATTTTGATTAATATAAGATTTCAGGGAAATTCTATCACATTTGTTCAATTTACGTCGCTCCTATTTCAGATAGCGTATTGGGCTAAGCCGGATCTCAAAGCGCATGAAATGGCGACTAAAATGCACTATTAAACTTCTAGGGTAGGGCAAACAGAGACCCGATTAGATCATTTTATATTATGGTTAATTTAAGAATTCAGCAAAATTCTATCACATTTGTTCAACTTACGTCGCTCCTATTTCAGACAGCGTACTGGGCTAGGCGGCAACTTAAAGCGCGTGGAATGGCGAGTAAAATGCACTACTAAACTTCTATGATAGGGCAATCAGAGACCCGATTAGATCATTTTATATTTTGTTTAATGTAAGATTTCAGGGAAATAGTATCACATGTGTTCAATTTACGTCGCTCCTATTCCAGATAGCGTATTCCGCTAAGCGGCATCTCAAAGCGCATGAAATGACGAGTAAAATGCACTATTAAATTTCTAGGGTAGGGCAAGCAGAGACCCGATTAGATCATTTTATATTATGGTTAATTTAAGAATTCAGCAAAATTCTATCACATTTGTTCAATTTACGTCGCTCCTATTTCAGATATCGTATTGGGCTAAGCGGCATCTCAAAGCGCATGAAATGACGAGTGAAATGCACTATTAAGCTTCTAGGGTAGGGCGAACAGAGTCCCGATTAGATCATTTTACATTAAGGTTAATATAAGTATTCAGGGAGATTCTATCACATTTGTTCAATTTACGTCGCTCCTATTTCAGACAGCGTACTGGGCTAGGCGGCATCTTAAAGCGTGTGGAATGGCGCGTTAAATGCGCTGTTAAACTTCTAAGATAAGGCAAACGGAGACCCGATTAGTTCATTTTATATTACGGTTAATATAAGAATTCAGCGTAATTCTATCACATTTGTTCATCTTACGTCGCTCCTATTTCAGATAGCCTACTGACCTATGCGGCATCTTAAAGCGCGTTGAAGGGCGAGTAAAATGCACTACTAAACTTCTATGATAGAGCAATCAGAGACCCGATTAGATCCTTTTATATTTTGTTTAATATAAGATTTCAGGGAAATTCTATCACATTTGTTCAATTTACGTCGCTCCTATTTCAGATAGCGTATTGGGTTAAGCGGCATCTCAAAGCGCATGAAATGGCGAGTAAAATGCACTATTAAACTTCTAGGGTAGTGCAAACAGAGACCCCATTAGATCATTTTATATTTTGGTTAATATAAGAATTCAGCGAAATTCTAACACATTTGTTCATTTTACGTCGTTCCTATTTCAGATAGCATACTGGGCTAGGCGGCATCTTAAAGCGCGTGGAATGGCGAGTAAAATGCACTATTAAACTTCTATGATAGGGCAATCAGAGACCCGATTAGATCATTTTATATTACGGTTAATATAAGAATGCAGCGAGATTCTCTCACATTTGTTCAATTTACGTCGCCGATATTTCAGATAGCGTATTGGGCTAAGCGGCATCTCAAAGCGCATGAAATGACGAGTGAAAGGCAATATTAAACTTCTAGGGTAGGGCGAACAGAGACCCGAATAGATCATTTTATATTACGGTTAATATAAGAATTCAGGGAAATTCTATCACATTTGTTCAATTTACGTCGCTCCTGTTTCAGATAGCGTATTGGGCTAAGCGGCATCTCAAAGCGCATGAAATGACGAGTGAAATGCAATATTAAACTTCTAGGGTAGGGCGAACAGAGACCCGAATAGATCATTTTACATTAAGGTTAATATAAGAATTCAGGGAAATTCTATCACATTCGTTCAATTTACGTCGTTCCTATTTCAGCTATCGTACTGGGCTAGGCGGCATCTTAAAACGCGAAGAATGGCGAGTAAAATGCACTATTATACTTCTAGGGTAGGGCAAACAGAGACCCGATTAGATCATTTTATATTATGGTTAATTTTAGAATTCAGCGATATTCTATGACATTTGTTCAATTTACGTCGCTCCTATTGCAGATAGCGTATTGGGCTAAGCGGCATTTCAAAGCGCATGAAAAGGCGAGTAAAATGCACTTTTAAACTTCTAGGGTAGGGCAAACAGAGACCCGATTAGATCATTTCATATTATGGTTTATTTAAGAATTCAGAAAAATTCTATCACATTTTTCCAATTTTCGTCGCTCCTATTTCAGATAGCTTATTGGGCTAAGCGGCATCTCAAAGCGCATGAAATGACGAGTGAAATGCACTATTAATCTTCTAGGGTAGGGCGAACAGAGACCCGATTAGAACATTTTACATTAAGGTTAATATAAGAATTCAGCGAAATTCTGTCACATTTGTTCAAGTTACGTAGCTCCTATTTCAGATAGCGTATTGGGCTAAGCGGCATCTCAAAGCGCATGAAATGGCGAATGAAATGCACTATTAAACTTCTAGGCTAGGGCGAACAGAGACCCGATCAGTTCATTTCATATTATGGTTAATTTAAGAATTCAGCAAAATTCTATCACATTTGTTCAATTTACGTCGTTACTATTTCAGATAGCGTACTGGGCTCGGCGGCATCTTAATGCGCGTGGAATGGCCAGTGAAATGCACTACTAAACTTCTATGATAGGGCAATCAGAGACCCGATTAGATCATTTTATATTTTGGTTAATTTAAGAATTCAGCGAAATTCTATCACATTTGTTCAATTTACGTCGCTCCTATTGCCGATAGCGTATTGGGCTAAGCGGCATGTCGAAGCGCATGAAATGGCGAGTAAAATGCACTAGTAAACTTCTAGGGTAAGGCAAACAGAGACCCGATTAGATCATTTTATATTACGGTTAATATAAGAATTCAGCGTAAATGTATCACATTTGTTCAACATACGTCGCTCCTATTTCGGATAGTGTACTGGGCTAGGCGGCATCTTAAAGCGCGTGGAAGGGCGAGTAAAATGCACTACTAAACTTCTATGATAGGGCAATCAGAGTCCCGATTAGATCATTTTATATTTTGGTTAATTTAAGAATTCAGCGAAATTCTATCACGTTTGTTCAATTTACGTCGCTCCTATTTCAGATAGCTTATTGGGCTAAGCGGCATCACAAAGCGCATGAAATGACGAGTGAAATGCACTTTTAAACTTCTAGGGTAGGGCAAACAGAGACCCGATTAGATCATTTTATATTATGGTTAACTTAAGAACTCAGCAAAATTTTATCACATTTGTTCAATTTACGTCGCTCCTATTTCAGATAGCGTATTGGGCTAAGCGGCATCGAAAAGCGCATGAAATGGCGAGTAAAATGCACTATTAAACTTCTATGATAGGGCAATCAGAGACCCGATTAGATCATTTTATATTACGGTTAATATAAGAATTCAGCGTAATTCTGTCACACTTGTTCAACTTACGTGGCTCCTATTTCAGATAGCGTACTGGGCTAGGCGGCAACTTAAAGCGCGTGGAATGGCGAGTAAAATGCACTATTAAACTTCTAAGCTAGGGCGAACAGAGACCCGATTAGATCATTTTACATTATGGTTAATAAAAGAATTCAGCGAAATTTTATCACATTTGTTCAATTTACGTCGCTCCTATTTCAGATAGCGTATTGGGCTAAGCGGCATCTCAAAGCGCATGAAATGGCGAATGAAATGCACTATTAAACTTCTAGGCCAGGGCGAACAGAGACCCGATTAGATCATTTTACATTATCGTTAATAAAAGAATTCAGCGAAATTCTAACACATTTGTTCAATTTACATCGCTCCTATTTCAGATAGCGTATTGGGCTAAGCGGCATCTCAAAGCGCATGAAATGACGAGTAAAATGCACTATTAAACTTCTAGGGTAGGGCAAACAGAGACCCGGTTAGATAATTTCATATTATAGTTAATTTAAGAATTCAGCGAAATTCTATCACATTTGTTCAATTTACGTCGCTCCTATTTCAGCTTGCGTATTGGGCTAAGCGGCATCTCAAAGCGCAAGAAATGGCGAGTAAAATGCACTATTATACTTCTAGGGTATTGCAAACAGACACCCAATAAGATCATTTTATATTATTGTTAATTCAAGAATTCAGCGAAACTCTATCACATTTATTCAATTTATGTCGCTCCTATTTCAGATAGCGTATTGGGCTAAGCGGCATCGAAAAGCGCATGAAATGGCGAGAAAAATGCACTATTAAACTTCTAGGGTAGGGCAAACAGAGGCCCGATTAGATCAATTTATATTATGGTTAATTTAAGAATTCAGCAAAATTCTATCACATTTTTTCAATTTACGTCGTTCCTATTTCAGCTAGCGTACTGGGCTAGGCGGCATCTTAAATCGCGAAGAATGGCGAGTAAAATGCACTACTAAACTTCTATGATAGGGCAATCAGAGACCCGATTAGATCATTTTATATTTTGGTTAATATATGAATTCAGCGAAATTCTATTACATTTGTTCAATTTACGTCGCTCCTATTTCAGATAGCGTATTGTGCTAAGCGGCATCTCAAAGCGCATGAAATGACGAGTGAAAGGCAATATTAAACTTCTAGGGTAGGGCGAACAGAGACCCGAATAGATCATTTTACATTAAGGTTAATATAAGAATTCAGGGAAATTCTATCACATTTGTTCAATTTACGTCGCTCCTATTTCAGATAGCGTACTGGGCTAGGCGGAATCTTAAAGCGCGTGGATTGGCGAGTAAAATGCACTATTAAACTTCTACGATAGGGCAATGAGAGACCCGATTAGATCATTTTATATTTTGGTTAATATAAGAATTCAGCGAAATTCTATCACAATTGTTCTATTTACGTCGCTCCTATTTCAGATAGCGTATTGGGCTAAGCGGCATCTCAAAGCGCATGAAATGGCGAGTGAAATGCACTATTAAACTTTTAGGGTAGGGCGAACAGAGACCCGATTAGATCATTTTACATTCAGGTTAATATAAGATTTCAGCAAAATTCTATCACATTTGTTGAACTTACGTCGCTCCTATTTCAGATAGCGTACTGGGCTAGGCGGAAACTTAAAGCGCGTGGAATGGCGAGTAAAATGCACTACTAAACTTCTATGATAGGGCAATCAGAGACCCGATTAGATCAGTTTATATTTTGTTTAATATAAGATTTCACGGAAATTCTATCACATTTGTTCAATTTACGTCGCTCCTATTTCAGATAGCGTATTGGGCTATGCGGCATCTCAAAGCGCATGAAATGGCGAGTAAAATGCACTATGAAACTTCTAGGCTAGGGCAAACAGAGACCCGATTAGATCATTTTATATTATGGTTAATTTAAGAATTCAGCCAAATTCTATCACATTTGTTCAATTTACGTCGCTCCTATTTCAGATAGCGTACTGGGCTAGGCGGAATCTTAAAGCGCGTGGATTGGCGAGTAAAATGCACTATTAAACTTCTACGATAGGGCAATGAGAGACCCGATTAGATCATTTTTATATTTTGGTTAATATAAGAATTCAGCGAAATTCTATCACAATTGTTCTATTTACGTCGCTCCTATTTCAGATAGCGTATTGGGCTAAGCGGCATCTCAAAGCGCATGAAATGGCGAGTGAAATGCACTATTAAACTTTTAGGGTAGGGCGAACAGAGACCCGATTAGATCATTTTACATTCAGGTTAATATAAGTATTCAGGGAAATTCTATCACATTTGTTCAATTTACGTCGCTCCTATTTCAGATAGCGTATTGGGCTAAGCGGCATCTCAAAGTGCATGAAATGGCGAGTAAAATGCACTGTTAAACTTCTAGGGTAGGGCAAACAGAGACCCGATTAGATCATTTCATATTATGGTTTATTTAAGAATTCAGAAAAATTCTATCACATTTGTTCAATTTACGTCGCTGATATTTCAGATAGCGTATTGGGCTAAGCGGCATCTCAATGCGCATGAAATGGCGAGTAAAATGCACTATTAAACTTCTAGGATAAGGCAAACAGAGACCCGATTCGTTCATTTTATATTACGGTTAATATAAGAATTCGGCGTAATTCTATCACATTTGTTCAACGTACGTCGCTCCTATTTCAGATAGCGTACTGGGCTAGGCGGCATCTTAAAGCGCGTGGAATGGCGGGTAGAATGCGCTATTAAACTTCTATGGTAGGGCTATCAGAGACCCGATTAGATCATTTTATATTTTGGTTAATATAAGAATTCAGCGAAATTCTATCACATTTGTTCAACTTACGTCGCTGCTATTTCAGATAGCGTATTGGGCTAAGCGGCATCTCAAAGCGCATGAAATGACGAGTGAAATGCACTATTAAACTTCTAGGGTAGGGCAAACAGAGACCGGATAAGATCATTTTATATTATGGTTAATTTAAGAATTCAGCGAAACTCTATCACATTTGTTCAACTTACGTCGCTCCTATTTCAGATAGCGTACTGGGCTAGGGGGCATCTTAAAGCGCATGAAATTGCGAGTGCAATGCACAGCTAAACTTCTAGGGTAGGGCGAACAAAGGCCCGATTAGATCATTTTACATTAAGGTTAATATAAGAATTCAGGGAAATTCTATCACATTTGTTCAATTTACGTCGCTCCTATTTCAGATAGCGTATTGGTCTAAGCGCCATCTCAAAGCGCATGAAATTGCGAGTGAAATGCACTATTAAACTTCTAGGGTAGGGCGAACAGAGACGCGATTAGATCATTTTACATTAAGGTTAATATAAGTATTCAGGGAAATTCTATCACATTTGTTCAATTTACGTCGCTCCTATTTCAGATAGCGTATTGGGCTAAGCGGCATCTCAAAGCCCATGAAATGGCGAGTAAAATGCACTGGTAAACTTCTAGGGTAGGGCAAACAGAGACCCCATTAGATCATTTCATATTATGGTTTATTTAAGAATTCAGAAAAATTCTATCACATTTGTTCAATTTTCGTCGCTCCTATTTCTGATAGCTTATTGGGCTATGCGGCATCTCAAAGCGCATTAACTGACGAGTGAAATGCACTAGTAATGTTCTAGGGTAGGGCAAACAGAGACCCGATAAGACCATTTTATATTATGATTAATTTAAGAATTCAGCGAAACTCTATCACATTTGTTCAACTTACGTCGCTCCTATTTCAGATAGCGTACTGGGCTAGGCGGCATCTTAAAGCGCGTGGAATGGCGAGTAAAATGCACTATTAAAATTCTATAGTAGGGCAAACAGAGACTCGATTAGATCATTTTACATTAATGTTAATGAAAGAATTCAGCGAAATTCTATCACATTTGTTCAACTTACGTCGCTCCTATTTCAGATAGCGTATTGGGCTAAGCGGCACCTCAAAGCGCATGAAATGGCGAGTGAAATGCACTATTAGACTTCTATGGCAGGGCGAGCAGAGACCCGATTGGATCATTTTACATTAAGGTTTATATAAGAATTCACGGAAATTCTATCACATTTGTTCAATTTACGTCGCTCCTATTTCAGATAGCGTATTGGGCTAAGCGCCATCTCAAAGCGCATGAAATGGCGAGTAAAATACACTATTAAACTTCTAGGGTAGGGCGAACAGAGACCCGATTAGATCATTTTACATTAAGGTTAATATAAGTATTCAGGGAAATTCTATCACATTTGTTCAATTTACGTCGCTCCTATTGCAGATAGCGTATTGGGCTTAGCGGCATCTCAAAGCGCATGAAATGACGAGTGAAATGCACTATGAAACTTCTAGGGTAGGGCAAACAGAGACCCGATTAGATCATTTTATATTATGGTTAATTTAAGAATTCAGCAAAATTCTATCACATTTGTTCAACTTACGTCGCTCCTATTTCAGACAGCGTACTGGTCTAGGCGGCAACTTAAAGCGCGTGGAATGGCGAGTAAGATGCACTACTAAACTTCTATGATAGGGCAATCAGAGACCCGATTAGATCATTTTATATTTTGTTTAATGTAAGATTTCAGGGAAATAGTATCACATGTGTTCAATTTACGTCGCTCCTATTCCAGATAGCGTATTCCGCTAAGCGGCATCTCAAAGCGCATGAAATGACGAGTAAAATGCACTATTAAATTTCTAGGGTAGGGCAAGCAGAGACCCGATTAGATCATTTTATATTATGGTTAATTTAAGAATTCAGCAAAATTCTATCACATTTGTTCAATTTACGTCGCTCCTATTTCAGATATCGTATTGGGCTAAGCGGCATCTCAAAGCGCATGAAATGACGAGTGAAATGCACTATTAAGCTTCTAGGGTAGGGCGAACAGAGTCCCGATTAGATCATTTTACATTAAGGTTAATATAAGTATTCAGGGAGATTCTATCACATTTGTTCAATTTACGTCGCTCCTATTTCAGACAGCGTACTGGGCTAGGCGGCATCTTAAAGCGTGTGGAATGGCGCGTTAAATGCGCTGTTAAACTTCTAAGATAAGGCAAACGGAGACCCGATTAGTTCATTTTATATTACGGTTAATATAAGAATTCAGCGTAATTCTATCACATTTGTTCATCTTACGTCGCTCCTATTTCAGATAGCCTACTGACCTATGCGGCATCTTAAAGCGCGTGGAAGGGCGAGTAAAATGCACTACTAAACTTCTATGATAGAGCAATCAGAGACCCGATTAGATCCTTTTATATTTTGTTTAATATAAGATTTCAGGGAAATTCTATCACATTTGTTCAATTTACGTCGCTCCTATTTCAGATAGCGTATTGGGTTAAGCGGCATCTCAAAGCGCATGAAATGGCGAGTAAAATGCACTATTAAACTTCTAGGGTAGTGTAAACAGAGACCCCATTAGATCATTTTATATTTTGGTTAATATAAGAATTCAGCGAAATTCTAACACATTTGTTCATTTTACGTCGTTGCTATTTCAGATAGCATACTGGGCTAGGCGGCATCTTAAAGCGCGTGGAATGGCGAGTAAAATGCACTATTAAACTTCTATGATAGGGCAATCAGAGACCCGATTAGATCATTTTATATTACGGTTAATATAAGAATGCAGCGAGATTCTCTCACATTTGTTCAATTTACGTCGCCGATATTTCAGATAGCGTATTGGGCTAAGCGGCATCTCAAAGCGCATGAAATGACGAGTGAAAGGCAATAGTAAACTTCTAGGGTAGGGCGAACAGAGACCCGAATAGATCATTTTATATTACGGTTAATATAAGAATTCAGGGAAATTCTATCACATTTGTTCAATTTACGTCGCTCCTATTTCAGATAGCGTATTGGGCTAAGCGGCATCTCAAAGCGCATGAAATGACGAGTGAAATGCAATATTAAACTTCTAGGGTAGGGCGAACAGAGACCCGAATAGATCATTTTACATTAAGGTTAATATAAGAATTCAGGGAAATTCTATCACATTCGTTCAATTTACGTCGTTCCTATTTCAGCTATCGTACTGGGCTAGGCGGCATCTTAAAACGCGAAGAATGGCGAGTAAAATGCACTATTATACTTCTAGGGTAGGGCAAACAGAGACCCGATTAGATCATTTTATATTATGGTTAATTTTAGAATTCAGCGATATTCTATGACATTTGTTCAATTTACGTCGCTCCTATTGCAGATAGCGTATTGGGCTAAGCGGCATTTCAAAGCGCATGAAATGGCGAGTAAAATGCACTTTTAAACTTCTAGGGTAGGGCAAACAGAGACCCGATTAGATCATTTCATATTATGGTTTATTTAAGAATTCAGAAAAATTCTATCACATTTTTCCAATTTTCGTCGCTCCTATTTCAGATAGCTTATTGGGCTAAGCGGCATCTCAAAGCGCATGAAATGACGAGTGAAATGCACTATTAATCTTCTAGGGTAGGGCGAACAGAGACCCGATTAGAACATTTTACATTAAGGTTAATATAAGAATTCAGCGAAATTCTGTCACATTTGTTCAAGTTACGTAGCTCCTATTTCAGATAGCGTACTGGGCTAGGCGGCAACTTAAAGCGCGTGGAATGGCGAGTAAAATGCACTATTAAACTTCTATGACAGGGCAATCAGAGACCCGATTAGATCATTTTATATGTCGGGTAATATAAGAATTCAACGAAATTCTATCACATTTGTTCAATTTACGTCGCTCCTATTTAAGATAGCGTATTGGGCTAACCGGCATCTCAAAGCGCATGAAATGGCGAGTAAAATGCACTATTAAACTTCTAGGGTAGGGCAATCAGAGACCCGATTAGATCGTTTTATATTATGGTTAATATAAGAATTCAGCGAAATTCTATCACATTTGTTCAATTTACGTCGCTCATATTTCAGATAGTGTACTGGGCTAGGCGGCATCTTAAAGTGGATGGAAGCGCGAGTAAAATGCACTTCTAAACTTCTATGATAGAGCAATCAGAGTCCCGGTTAGATCATTTTATATTTTGTTTAATATAAGATTTCAGGGAAATTCTATCACATTTGTTCAATTTACGTCGCTCCTATTTCACATAGCGTATTGGGCTAAGCGGCATCTCAAAGCGCATGAAATGACGAGAGAAATGCACTATTAAACTTCTTGGGTAGGGCGAACAGAGACCCGATTACATCATTTTATGTTATGGTTAATTTAAGAATTCGGCAAAATTCTATCACATTTGTACAACTTACGTCGCTCCTATTTCAGATAGCGTACTGGGCTAGGCGGCACCTTAAAGCGCGTGGAATGGCGAGTAAAATGCACTATTAAACTTCTATGATAGGGCAATCAGAGACCCGATTAGCTCATTTTATATTACGGTTAATATAAGAATTCAGCGTAATTCTGTCACACTTGTTCAACTTACGTGGCTCCTATTTCAGATAGCGTACTGGGCTAGGCGGCAACTTAAAGCGCGTGGAATGGCGAGTAAAATGCACTATTAAACTTCTAAGCTAGGGCGAACAGAGACCCGATTAGATCATTTTACATTATGGTTAATAAAAGAATTCGGCGAAATTTTATCACAGTTGTTCAATTTACGTCGCTCCTATTTCAGATAGCGTATTGGGCTAAGCGGCATCTCAAAGCGCATGAAATGACGAGTAAAATGCACTATTAAACTTCTAGGGTAGGGCAAACAGAGACCCGGTTAGATAATTTCATATTATAGTTAATTTAAGAATTCAGCGAAATTCTATCACATTTGTTCAATTTACGTCGCTCCTATTTCAGATTGCGTATTGGGCTAAGCGGCATCTCAAAGCGCAAGAAATGGCGAGTAAAATGCACTATTAAACTTCTAGGGTATTGCAAACAGACACCCAATAAGATCATTTTATATTATTGTTAATTCAAGAATTCAGCGAAACTCTATCACATTTATTCAATTTATGTCGCTCCTATTTCAGATAGCGTATTGGGCTAAGCGGCATCGAAAAGCGCATGAAATGGCGAGTAAAATGCACTATTAAACTTCTAGGGTAGGGCAAACAGAGGCCCGATTAGATCAATTTATATTATGGTTAATTTAAGAATTCAGCAAAATTCTATCACATTTTTTCAATTTACGTCGTTCCTATTTCAGCTAGCGTACTGGGCTAGGCGGCATCTTAAATCGCGAAGAATGGCGAGTAAAATGCACTACTAAACTTCTATGATAGGGCAATCAGAGACCCGATTAGATCATTTTATATTTTGGTTAATATATGAATTCAGCGAAATTCTATTACATTTGTTCAATTTACGTCGCTCCTATTTCAGATAGCGTATTGTGCTAAGCGGCATCTCAAAGCGCATGAAATGACGAGTGAAAGGCAATATTAAACTTCTAGGGTAGGGCGAACAGAGACCCGAATAGATCATTTTACATTAAGGTTAATATAAGAATTCAGGGAAATTCTATCACATTTGTTCAATTTACGTCGCTCGTATTTCACATAGCGTATTGGGCTAAGCGGCATCTCAAAGCGCATGAAATGGCGAGTAGAATGCACTATTAAACTTCTAGGGTAAGGCAAACAGAGACCCGATTAGATCATTTTATATTATGGTTAATTTAAGAATTCAGCAAAATTCTATCACATTTGTTCAAGTTACGTCGCTCCTAGTTCAGATAGCGTACTGGGCTAGGCGGCATCTTAAATCGCGTGGAAGGGCGAGTAAAATGCACTACTAAACTTCTATGATAGGGCAATCAGAGTCCCGATTAGATCATTTTATATTTTGTTTACTATAAGATTTCAGGGAAATTCTATCACATTTGTTCAATTTACGTCGCTCCTATTGCAGATAGCGTATTGGGCTAAGCGGCATGTCGAAGCGCATGAAATGGCGAGTAAAATGCACTAGTAAACTTCTAGGGTAAGGCAAACAGAGACCCGATTAGATCATTTTATATTACGGTTAATATAAGAATTCAGCGTAAATGTATCACATTTGTTCAACATACGTCGCTCCTATTTCGGATAGTGTACTGGTCTAGGCGGCATCTTAAAGCGCGTGGAAGGGCGAGTAAAATGCACTACTAAACTTCTATGATAGGGCAATCAGAGTCCCGTTTGGATCATTTTATATTTTGGTTAATTTAAGAATTCAGCGAAATTCTATCACATTTGTTCAATTTACGTCGCTCCTATTTCAGATAGCGTATTGGGCTAAGCGGCATCTCAAAGCGCATGAAATGACGAGAGAAATGCACTATTAAACTTCTTGGGTAGGGCGAACAGAGACCCGATTACATCATTTTATGTTATGGTTAATTTAAGAATTCGGCAAAATTCTATCACATTTGTACAACTTACGTCGCTCCTATTTCAGATAGCGTACTGGGCCAGGCGGCACCTTAAAGCGCGTGGAATGGCGTGTAAAATGCACTATTAAACTTCTATGATAGGGCAATCCGAGACCCGATTAGATCATTTTATATTTTGGTAAATATAAGAATTCAGCGATATTCTATCACGTTTGTTCAATTTACGTCGCTCCTATTTCAGATAGCTTATTGGGCTAAGCGGCATCACAAAGCGCATGAAATGACGAGTGAAATGCACTTTTAAACTTCTAGGGTAGGGCAAACAGAGACCCGATTAGATCATTTTATATTATGGTTAACTTAAGAATTCGGCAAAATTTTATCACATTTGTTCAATTTACGTCGCTCCTATTTCAGATAGCGTACTGGGCAAGGCGGCATCTTAAACCGCGTGGAATGGCGAGTAAAATGCACTATTAAACTTCTATGATAGAGCAATCAGAGACCCGATTAGATCATTTTATATTACGGTTAATATAAGAATTCAGCGTAATTCTGTCACACTTGTTCAACTTACGTGGCTCCTATTTCAGATAGCGTATTGGGCTAAGCGGCATCTCAAAGCGCATGAAATGGCGAGTGAAATGCACTATTACACTTCTATGGTAGGGCGAACAGAGACCCGATTGGATCATTTTACATTAAGGTTAATATAAGAATTCACGGAAATTCTATCACATTTGTTCAATTTACGTCGCTCCTATTCCAGATAGCGTATTGGGCTAAGCGGCATCTCAAAGCACATGAAATGGTGAGTAAAATGCGATATTAAACTTCTAGGATAAGGCAAACAGAGACCCGATTAGATCATTTTATATTACGGTTAATATAAGAATTCAGCTTAATTCTATCACATTTGTTCAAGTTACGTCGCTCCTATTTCAGATAGCGTACTGGGCTAGGCGGCATCTTAAAGCGAGTGGAATGGCGAGTAAAATGCACTACTAATCTGCTATGATAGGGCAATCAGAGACCCGATTAGATCATTTTATATTTTGATTAATATAAGGTTTCAGGGAAATTCTATCACATTTGTTCAATTTACGTCGCTCCTATTTCAGATAGCGTATTGGGCTAAGCCGGATCTCAAAGCGCATGAAATGGCGACTAAAATGAACTGTTAAACTTCTGGGGTAGGGCAAACAGAGACCCGATTAGATCATTTTATATTATGGTTAATTTAAGAATTCAGCAAAATTCTATCACATTTGTTCAACTTACGTCGCTCCTATTTCAGATAGCGTACTGGGCTAGGCGGAAACTTAAAGCGCGTGGAATGGCGAGTAAAATGCACTACTAAACTTCTATGATAGGGCAATCAGAGACCCGATTAGATCAGTTTATATTTTGTTTAATATAAGATTTCACGGAAATTCTATCACATTTGTTCAACTTACGTCGCTCCTATTTCAGATAGCGTACTGGGCTAGGCGGAAACTTAAAGCGCGTGGAATGGCGAGTAAAATGCACTACTAAACTTCTATGATAGGGCAATCAGAGACCCGATTAGATCAGTTTATATTTTGTTTAATATAAGATTTCACGGAAATTCTATCACATTTGTTCAATTTACGTCGCTCCTATTTCAGATAGCGTATTGGGCTAAGCGGCATCTCAAAGCGCATGAAATGGCGAGTGAAATGCACTATTAAACTTTTAGGGTAGGGCGAACAGAGACCCGATTAGATCATTTTACATTCAGGTTAATATAAGTATTCAGGGAAATTCTATCACATTTGTTCAATTTACGTCGCTCCTATTTCAGATAGCGTATTGGGCTAAGCGGCATCTCAAAGTGCATGAAATGGCGAGTAAAATGCACTGTTAAACTTCTAGGGTAGGGCAAACAGAGACCCGATTAGATCATTTCATATTATGGTTTATTTAAGAATTCAGAAAAATTCTATCACATTTGTTCAATTTACGTCGCTGATATTTCAGATAGCGTATTGGGCTAAGCGGCATCTCAATGCGCATGAAATGGCGAGTAAAATGCACTATTAAACTTCTAGGATAAGGCAAACAGAGACCCGATTCGTTCATTTTATATTACGGTTAATATAAGAATTCGGCGTAATTCTATCACATTTGTTCAACGTACGTCGCTCCTATTTCAGATAGCGTACTGGGCTAGGCGGCATCTTAAAGCGCGTGGAATGGCGGGTAGAATGCGCTATTAAACTTCTATGGTAGGGCTATCAGAGACCCGATTAGATCATTTTATATTTTGGTTAATATAAGAATTCAGCGAAATTCTATCACATTTGTTCAACTTACGTCGCTCCTATTTCAGATAGCGTACTGGGCTAGGCGGCATCTTAAAGCGCATGAAATTGCGAGTGAAATGCACAGCTAAACTTCTAGGGTAGGGCGAACAAAGGCCCGATTAGATCATTTTACATTAAGGTTAATATAAGAATTCAGGGAAATTCTATCACATTTGTTCAATTTACGTCGCTCCTATTTCAGATAGCGTATTGGTCTAAGCGCCATCTCAAAGCGCATGAAATTGCGAGTGAAATGCACTATTAAACTTCTAGGGTAGGGCGAACAGAGACGCGATTAGATCATTTTACATTAAGGTTAATATAAGTATTCAGGGAAATTCTATCACATTTGTTCAATTTACGTCGCTCCTATTTCAGATAGCGTATTGGGCTAAGCGGCATCTCAAAGCCCATGAAATGGCGAGTAAAATGCACTGGTAAACTTCTAGGGTAGGGCAAACAGAGACCCCATTAGATCATTTCATATTATGGTTTATTTAAGAATTCAGAAAAATTCTATCACATTTGTTCAATTTTCGTCGCTCCTATTTCTGATAGCTTATTGGGCTATGCGGCATCTCAAAGCGCATTAACTGACGAGTGAAATGCACTAGTAATCTTCTAGGGTAGGGCAAACAGAGACCCGATAAGACCATTTTATATTATGATTAATTTAAGAATTCAGCGAAACTCTATCACATTTGTTCAACTTACGTCGCTCCTATTTCAGATAGCGTACTGGGCTAGGCG
This sequence comes from Macropis europaea, assembly GCA_916610135.2. Lineage (NCBI taxonomy): Eukaryota > Metazoa > Arthropoda > Insecta > Hymenoptera > Melittidae > Macropis > Macropis europaea. Next base: position 109,438 of record CAKAJE020000293.1, read on the forward strand.
GCATCTTAAAGCGCGTGGAATGGCGAGTAAAATGCACTATTAAAATTCTATAGTAGGGCAAACAGAGACTCGATTAGATCATTTTACATTAATGTTAATGAAAGAATTCAGCGAAATTCTATCACATTTGTTCAACTTACGTCGCTCCTATTTCAGATAGCGTATTGGGCTAAGCGGCACCTCAAAGCGCATGAAATGGCGAGTGAAATGCACTATTAGACTTCTATGGCAGGGCGAACAGAGACCCGATTGGATCATTTTACATTAAGGTTTATATAAGAATTCACGGAAATTCTATCACATTTGTTCAATTTACGTCGCTCCTATTTCAGATAGCGTATTGGGCTAAGCGGCATCGAAAAGCGCATGAAATGGCGAGTAAAATGCACTATTAAACTTCTAGGGTAGGGCAAACAGAGGCCCGATTAGATCAATTTATATTATGGTTAATTTAAGAATTCAGCAAAATTCTATCACATTTTTTCAATTTACGTCGTTCCTATTTCAGCTAGCGTACTGGGCTAGGCGGCATCTTAAATCGCGAAGAATGGCGAGTAAAATGCACTACTAAACTTCTATGATAGGGCAATCAGAGACCCGATTAGATCATTTTATATTTTGGTTAATATATGAATTCAGCGAAATTCTATTACATTTGTTCAATTTACGTCGCTCCTATTTCAGATAGCGTATTGTGCTAAGCGGCATCTCAAAGCGCATGAAATGACGAGTGAAAGGCAATATTAAACTTCTAGGGTAGGGCGAACAGAGACCCGAATAGATCATTTTACATTAAGGTTAATATAAGAATTCAGGGAAATTCTATCACATTTGTTCAATTTACGTCGCTCGTATTTCACATAGCGTATTGGGCTAAGCGGCATCTCAAAGCGCATGAAATGGCGAGTAGAATGCACTATTAAACTTCTAGGGTAAGGCAAACAGAGACCCGATTAGATCATTTTATATTATGGTTAATTTAAGAATTCAGCAAAATTCTATCACATTTGTTCAAGTTACGTCGCTCCTAGTTCAGATAGCGTACTGGGCTAGGCGGCATCTTAAATCGCGTGGAAGGGCGAGTAAAATGCACTACTAAACTTCTATGATAGGGCAATCAGAGTCCCGATTAGATCATTTTATATTTTGTTTACTATAAGATTTCAGGGAAATTCTATCACATTTGTTCAATTTACGTCGCTCCTATTGCAGATAGCGTATTGGGCTAAGCGGCATGTCGAAGCGCATGAAATGGCGAGTAAAATGCACTAGTAAACTTCTAGGGTAAGGCAAACAGAGACCCGATTAGATCATTTTATATTACGGTTAATATAAGAATTCAGCGTAAATGTATCACATTTGTTCAACATACGTCGCTCCTATTTCGGATAGTGTACTGGTCTAGGCGGCATCTTAAAGCGCGTGGAAGGGCGAGTAAAATGCACTACTAAACTTCTATGATAGGGCAATCAGAGTCCCGTTTGGATCATTTTATATTTTGGTTAATTTAAGAATTCAGCGAAATTCTATCACATTTGTTCAATTTACGTCGCTCCTATTTCAGATAGCGTATTGGGCTAAGCGGCATCTCAAAGCGCATGAAATGACGAGAGAAATGCACTATTAAACTTCTTGGGTAGGGCGAACAGAGACCCGATTACATCATTTTATGTTATGGTTAATTTAAGAATTCGGCAAAATTCTATCACATTTGTACAACTTACGTCGCTCCTATTTCAGATAGCGTACTGGGCTAGGCGGCACCTTAAAGCGCGTGGAATGGCGTGTAAAATGCACTATTAAACTTCTATGATAGGGCAATCCGAGACCCGATTAGATCATTTTATATTTTGGTAAATATAAGAATTCAGCGATATTCTATCACGTTTGTTCAATTTACGTCGCTCCTATTTCAGATAGCTTATTGGGCTAAGCGGCATCACAAAGCGCATGAAATGACGAGTGAAATGCACTTTTAAACTTCTAGGGTAGGGCAAACAGAGACCCGATTAGATCATTTTATATTATGGTTAACTTAAGAATTCGGCAAAATTTTATCACATTTGTTCAATTTACGTCGCTCCTATTTCAGATAGCGTACTGGGCAAGGCGGCATCTTAAACCGCGTGGAATGGCGAGTAAAATGCACTATTAAACTTCTATGATAGGGCAATCAGAGACCCGATTAGATCATTTTATATTACGGTTAATATAAGAATTCAGCGTAATTCTGTCACACTTGTTCAACTTACGTGGCTCCTATTTCAGATAGCGTATTGGGCTAAGCGGCATCTCAAAGCGCATGAAATGGCGAGTGAAATGCACTATTACACTTCTATGGTAGGGCGAACAGAGACCCGATTGGATCATTTTACATTAAGGTTAATATAAGAATTCACGGAAATTCTATCACATTTGTTCAATTTACGTCGCTCCTATTCCAGATAGCGTATTGGGCTAAGCGGCATCTCAAAGCACATGAAATGGTGAGTAAAATGCGATATTAAACTTCTAGGATAAGGCAAACAGAGACCCGATTAGATCATTTTATATTACGGTTAATATAAGAATTCAGCGTAATTCTATCACATTTGTTCAAGTTACGTCGCTCCTATTTCAGATAGCGTACTGGGCTAGGCGGCATCTTAAAGCGAGTGGAATGGCGAGTAAAATGCACTACTAATCTGCTATGATAGGGCAATCAGAGACCCGATTAGATCATTTTATATTTTGATTAATATAAGGTTTCAGGGAAATTCTATCACATTTGTTCAATTTACGTCGCTCCTATTTCAGATAGCGTATTGGGCTAAGCCGGATCTCAAAGCGCATGAAATGGCGACTAAAATGAACTGTTAAACTTCTGGGGTAGGGCAAACAGAGACCCGATTAGATCATTTTATATTATGGTTAATTTAAGAATTCAGCAAAATTCTATCACATTTGTTCAACTTACGTCGCTCCTATTTCAGATAGCGTACTGGGCTAGGCGGAAACTTAAAGCGCGTGGAATGGCGAGTAAAATGCACTACTAAACTTCTATGATAGGGCAATCAGAGACCCGATTAGATCAGTTTATATTTTGTTTAATATAAGATTTCACGGAAATTCTATCACATTTGTTCAACTTACGTCGCTCCTATTTCAGATAGCGTACTGGGCTAGGCGGAAACTTAAAGCGCGTGGAATGGCGAGTAAAATGCACTACTAAACTTCTATGATAGGGCAATCAGAGACCCGATTAGATCAGTTTATATTTTGTTTAATATAAGATTTCACGGAAATTCTATCACATTTGTTCAATTTACGTCGCTCCTATTTCAGATAGCGTATTGGGCTAAGCGGCATCTCAAAGCGCATGAAATGGCGAGTGAAATGCACTATTAAACTTTTAGGGTACGGCGAACAGAGACCCGATTAGATCATTTTACATTCAGGTTAATATAAGTATTCAGGGAAATTCTATCACATTTGTTCAATTTACGTCGCTCCTATTTCAGATAGCGTATTGGGCTAAGCGGCATCTCAAAGTGCATGAAATGGCGAGTAAAATGCACTGTTAAACTTCTAGGGTAGGGCAAACAGAGACCCGATTAGATCATTTCATATTATGGTTTATTTAAGAATTCAGAAAAATTCTATCACATTTGTTCAATTTACGTCGCTGATATTTCAGATAGCGTATTGGGCTAAGCGGCATCTCAATGCGCATGAAATGGCGAGTAAAATGCACTATTAAACTTCTAGGATAAGGCAAACAGAGACCCGATTCGTTCATTTTATATTACGGTTAATATAAGAATTCGGCGTAATTCTATCACATTTGTTCAACGTACGTCGCTCCTATTTCAGATAGCGTACTGGGCTAGGCGGCATCTTAAAGCGCGTGGAATGGCGGGTAGAATGCGCTATTAAACTTCTATGGTAGGGCTATCAGAGACCCGATTAGATCATTTTATATTTTGGTTAATATAAGAATTCAGCGAAATTCTATCACATTTGTTCAACTTACGTCGCTCCTATTTCAGATAGCGTACTGGGCTAGGCGGCATCTTAAAGCGCATGAAATTGCGAGTGAAATGCACAGCTAAACTTCTAGGGTAGGGCGAACAAAGGCCCGATTAGATCATTTTACATTAAGGTTAATATAAGAATTCAGGGAAATTCTATCACATTTGTTCAATTTACGTCGCTCCTATTTCAGATAGCGTATTGGTCTAAGCGCCATCTCAAAGCGCATGAAATTGCGAGTGAAATGCACTATTAAACTTCTAGGGTAGGGCGAACAGAGACGCGATTAGATCATTTTACATTAAGGTTAATATAAGTATTCAGGGAAATTCTATCACATTTGTTCAATTTACGTCGCTCCTATTTCAGATAGCGTATTGGGCTAAGCGGCATCTCAAAGCCCATGAAATGGCGAGTAAAATGCACTGGTAAACTTCTAGGGTAGGGCAAACAGAGACCCCATTAGATCATTTCATATTATGGTTTATTTAAGAATTCAGAAAAATTCTATCACATTTGTTCAATTTTCGTCGCTCCTATTTCTGATAGCTTATTGGGCTATGCGGCATCTCAAAGCGCATTAACTGACGAGTGAAATGCACTAGTAATCTTCTAGGGTAGGGCAAACAGAGACCCGATAAGACCATTTTATATTATGATTAATTTAAGAATTCAGCGAAACTCTATCACATTTGTTCAACTTACGTCGCTCCTATTTCAGATAGCGTACTGGGCTAGGCGGCATCTTAAAGCGCGTGGAATGGCGAGTAAAATGCACTATTAAAATTCTATAGTAGGGCAAACAGAGACTCGATTAGATCATTTTACATTAATGTTAATGAAAGAATTCAGCGAAATTCTATCACATTTGTTCAACTTACGTCGCTCCTATTTCAGATAGCGTATTGGGCTAAGCGGCACCTCAAAGCGCATGAAATGGCGAGTGAAATGCACTATTAGACTTCTATGGCAGGGCGAACAGAGACCCGATTGGATCATTTTACATTAAGGTTTATATAAGAATTCACGGAAATTCTATCACATTTGTTCAATTTACGTCGCTCCTATTTCAGATAGCGTATTGGGCTAAGCGCCATCTCAAAGCGCATGAAATGGCGAGTAAAATACACTATTAAACTTCTAGGGTAGGGCGAACAGAGACCCGATTAGATCATTTTACATTAAGGTTAATATAAGTATTCAGGGAAATTCTATCACATTTGTTCAATTTACGTCGCTCCTATTGCAGATAGCGTATTGGGCTTAGCGGCATCTCAAAGCGCATGAAATGACGAGTGAAATGCACTATGAAACTTCTAGGGTAGGGCAAACAGAGACCCGATTAGATCATTTTATATTATGGTTAATTTAAGAATTCAGCAAAATTCTATCACATTTGTTCAATTTACGTCGCTCCTATTTCAGATAGCGTACTGGGCTAGGCGGCATCTTAAAGTGGGTGGAATGGCGAGTAGAATGCACTATTAAAATTCTATGGCAGGGCAAACAGAGACTCGATTAGATCATTTTACATTAATGTTAATGAAAGAATTCAGCGAAATTCTATCACATTTGTTCAACTTTCGTCGCTTTTATTTCAGATAGCGTATTGGGCTAAGCGGCACCTCAAAGCGCATGAAATGGTGAGTGAAATGCACTATTAAACTTCTAGGGTAGGGCAAGCAGAGGCCCGATTAGATCATTTTATATTATGGTTAATTTAAGAATTCAGCGAAATTCTATCACATTTGTTCAATTTACGTCGCTCCAATTTCAGATAGCGTATTGGGCTAAGCGGCATCTCAAAGCGCATGAAATGGCGAATAAAATGCACTGTTAAACTTCTAGGCTAGGGCGAACAGAGACCCGAGCAGATCATTTTATATTACGGTTAATATAAGAATTCAGCGTAATTCTATCACATTTGTTCATCTTACGTCGCTCCTATTTCAGATAGCCTACTGACCTATGCGGCATCTTAAAGCGCGTGAAAGGGCGAGTAAAATGCACTACTAAACTTCTATGATAGAGCAATCAGAGACCCGATTAGATCCTTTTATATTTTGATTAATATAAGATTTCAGGGAAATTCTATCACATTTGTTCAATTTACGTCGCTCCTATTTCAGATAGCGTATTGGGCTAAGCCGGATCTCAAAGCGCATGAAATGGCGACTAAAATGCACTATTAAACTTCTAGGGTAGGGCAAACAGAGACCCGATTAGATCATTTTATGTTATGGTTAATTTAAGAATTCAGCAAAATTCTATCACATTTGTTCAACTTACGTCGCTCCTATTTCAGACAGCGTACTGGGCTAGGCGGCAACTTAAAGCGCGTGGAATGGCGAGTAAAATGCACTACTAAACTTCTATGATAGGGCAATCAGAGACCCGATTAGATCATTTTATATTTTGTTTAATGTAAGATTTCAGGGAAATAGTATCACATGTGTTCAATTTACGTCGCTCCTATTCCAGATAGCGTATTCCGCTAAGCGGCATCTCAAAGCGCATGAAATGACGAGTAAAATGCACTATTAAATTTCTAGGGTAGGGCAAGCAGAGACCCGATTAGATCATTTTATATTATGGTTAATTTAAGAATTCAGCAAAATTCTATCACATTTGTTCAATTTACGTCGCTCCTATTTCAGATATCGTATTGGGCTAAGCGGCATCTCAAAGCGCATGAAATGACGAGTGAAATGCACTATTAAGCTTCTAGGGTAGGGCGAACAGAGTCCCGATTAGATCATTTTACATTAAGGTTAATATAAGTATTCAGGGAGATTCTATCACATTTGTTCAATTTACGTCGCTCCTATTTCAGACAGCGTACTGGGCTAGGCGGCATCTTAAAGCGTGTGGAATGGCGCGTTAAATGCGCTGTTAAACTTCTAAGATAAGGCAAACGGAGACCCGATTAGTTCATTTTATATTACGGTTAATATAAGAATTCAGCGTAATTCTATCACATTTGTTCATCTTACGTCGCTCCTATTTCAGATAGCCTACTGACCTATGCGGCATCTTAAAGCGCGTGGAAGGGCGAGTAAAATGCACTACTAAACTTCTATGATAGAGCAATCAGAGACCCGATTAGATCCTTTTATATTTTGTTTAATATAAGATTTCAGGGAAATTCTATCACATTTGTTCAATTTACGTCGCTCCTATTTCAGATAGCGTATTGGGTTAAGCGGCATCTCAAAGCGCATGAAATGGCGAGTAAAATGCACTATTAAACTTCTAGGGTAGTGCAAACAGAGACCCCATTAGATCATTTTATATTTTGGTTAATATAAGAATTCAGCGAAATTCTAACACATTTGTTCATTTTACGTCGTTCCTATTTCAGATAGCATACTGGGCTAGGCGGCATCTTAAAGCGCGTGGAATGGCGAGTAAAATGCACTATTAAACTTCTATGATAGGGCAATCAGAGACCCGATTAGATCATTTTATATTACGGTTAATATAAGAATGCAGCGAGATTCTCTCACATTTGTTCAATTTACGTCGCCGATATTTCAGATAGCGTATTGGGCTAAGCGGCATCTCAAAGCGCATGAAATGACGAGTGAAAGGCAATAGTAAACTTCTAGGGTAGGGCGAACAGAGACCCGAATAGATCATTTTATATTACGGTTAATATAAGAATTCAGGGAAATTCTATCACATTTGTTCAATTTACGTCGCTCCTGTTTCAGATAGCGTATTGGGCTAAGCGGCATCTCAAAGCGCATGAAATGACGAGTGAAATGCAATATTAAACTTCTAGGGTAGGGCGAACAGAGACCCGAATAGATCATTTTACATTAAGGTTAATATAAGAATTCAGGGAAATTCTATCACATTCGTTCAATTTACGTCGTTCCTATTTCAGCTATCGTACTGGGCTAGGCGGCATCTTAAAACGCGAAGAATGGCGAGTAAAATGCACTATTATACTTCTAGGGTAGGGCAAACAGAGACCCGATTAGATCATTTTATATTATGGTTATTTTTAGAATTCAGCGATATTCTATGACATTTGTTCAATTTACGTCGCTCCTATTGCAGATAGCGTATTGGGCTAAGCGGCATTTCAAAGCGCATGAAATGGCGAGTAAAATGCACTTTTAAACTTCTAGGGTAGGGAAAACAGAGACCCGATTGGATCATTTCATATTATGGTTTATTTAAGAATTCAGAAAAATTCTATCACATTTTTCCAATTTTCGTCGCTCCTATTTCAGATAGCTTATTGGGCTAAGCGGCATCTCAAAGCGCATGAAATGACGAGTGAAATGCACTATTAATCTTCTAGGGTAGGGCGAACAGAGACCCGATTAGAACATTTTACATTAAGGTTAATATAAGAATTCAGCGAAATTCTGTCACATTTGTTCAAGTTACGTAGCTCCTATTTCAGATAGCGTACTGGGCTAGGCGGCAACTTAAAGCGCGTGGAATGGCGAGTAAAATGCACTATTAAACTTCTATGACAGGGCAATCAGAGACCCGATTAGATCATTTTATATGTCGGGTAATATAAGAATTCAACGAAATTCTATCACATTTGTTCAATTTACGTCGCTCCTATTTAAGATAGCGTATTGGGCTAACCGGCATCTCAAAGCGCATGAAATGGCGAGTAAAATGCACTATTAAACTTCTAGGGTAGGGCAATCAGAGACCCGATTAGATCGTTTTATATTATGGTTAATATAAGAATTCAGCGAAATTCTATCACATTTGTTCAATTTACGTCGCTCATATTTCAGATAGTGTACTGGGCTAGGCGGCATCTTAAAGTGGATGGAAGCGCGAGTAAAATGCACTTCTAAACTTCTATGATAGAGCAATCAGAGTCCCGGTTAGATCATTTTATATTTTGTTTAATATAAGATTTCAGGGAAATTCTATCACATTTGTTCAATTTACGTCGCTCCTATTTCAGATAGCGTATTGGGCTAAGCGGCATCTCAAAGCGCATGAAATGACGAGAGAAATGCACTATTAAACTTCTTGGGTAGGGCGAACAGAGACCCGATTACATCATTTTATGTTATGGTTAATTTAAGAATTCGGCAAAATTCTATCACATTTGTACAACTTACGTCGCTCCTATTTCAGATAGCGTACTGGGCTAGGCGGCACCTTAAAGCGCGTGGAATGGCGAGTAAAATGCACTATTAAACTTCTATGATAGGGCAATCAGAGACCCGATTAGATCATTTTATATTACGGTTAATATAAGAATTCAGCGTAATTCTGTCACACTTGTTCAACTTACGTGGCTCCTATTTCAGATAGCGTACTGGGCTAGGCGGCAACTTAAAGCGCGTGGAATGGCGAGTAAAATGCACTATTAAACTTCTAAGCTAGGGCGAACAGAGACCCGATTAGATCATTTTACATTATGGTTAATAAAAGAATTCGGCGAAATTTTATCACAGTTGTTCAATTTACGTCGCTCCTATTTCAGATAGCGTATTGGGCTAAGCGGCATCTCAAAGCGCATGAAATGGCGAATGAAATGCACTATTAAACTTCTAGGCCAGGGCGAACAGAGACCCGATTAGATCATTTTACATTATCGTTAATAAAAGAATTCAGCGAAATTCTAACACATTTGTTCATTTTACGTCGTTCCTATTTCAGATAGCATACTGGGCTAGGCGGCATCTTAAAGCGCGTGGAATGGCGAGTAAAATGCACTATTAAACTTCTATGATAGGGCAATCAGAGACCCGATTAGATCATTTTATATTACGGTTAATATAAGAATGCAGCGAGATTCTCTCACATTTGTTCAATTTACGTCGCCGATATTTCAGATAGCGTATTGGGCTAAGCGGCATCTCAAAGCGCATGAAATGACGAGTGAAAGGCAATAGTAAACTTCTAGGGTAGGGCGAACAGAGACCCGAATAGATCATTTTATATTACGGTTAATATAAGAATTCAGGGAAATTCTATCACATTTGTTCAATTTACGTCGCTCCTGTTTCAGATAGCGTATTGGGCTAAGCGGCATCTCAAAGCGCATGAAATGACGAGTGAAATGCAATATTAAACTTCTAGGGTAGGGCGAACAGAGACCCGAATAGATCATTTTACATTAAGGTTAATATAAGAATTCAGGGAAATTCTATCACATTCGTTCAATTTACGTCGTTCCTATTTCAGCTATCGTACTGGGCTAGGCCGCATCTTAAAACGCGAAGAATGGCGAGTAATATGCACTATTATACTTCTAGGGTAGGGCAAACAGAGACCCGATTAGATCATTTTATATTATGGTTAATTTTAGAATTCAGCGATATTCTATGACATTTGTTCAATTTACGTCGCTCCTATTGCAGATAGCGTATTGGGCTAAGCGGCATTTCAAAGCGCATGAAATGGCGAGTAAAATGCACTTTTAAACTTCTAGGGTAGGGCAAACAGAGACCCGATTAGATCATTTCATATTATGGTTTATTTAAGAATTCAGAAAAATTCTATCACATTTTTCCAATTTTCGTAGCTCCTATTTCAGATAGCGTACTGGGCTAGGCGGCAACTTAAAGAGCGTGGAATGGCGAGTAAAATGCACTATTAAACTTCTATGACAGGGCAATCAGAGACCCGATTAGATCATTTTATATGTCGGGTAATATAAGAATTCAACGAAATTCTATCACATTTGTTCAATTTACGTCGCTCCTATTTAAGATAGCGTATTGGGCTAACCGGCATCTCAAAGCGCATGAAATGGCGAGTAAAATGCACTATTAAACTTCTAGGGTAGGGCAATCAGAGACCCGATTAGATCGTTTTATATTATGGTTAATATAAGAATTCAGCGAAATTCTATCACATTTGTTCAATTTACGTCGCTCATATTTCAGATAGTGTACTGGGCTAGGCGGCATCTTAAAGTGGATGGAAGCGCGAGTAAAATGCACTTCTAAACTTCTATGATAGAGCAATCAGAGTCCCGGTTAGATCATTTTATATTTTGTTTAATATAAGATTTCAGGGAAATTCTATCACATTTGTTCAATTTACGTCGCTCCTATTTCAGATAGCGTATTGGGCTAAGCGGCATCTCAAAGCGCATGAAATGACGAGAGAAATGCACTATTAAACTTCTTGGGTAGGGCGAACAGAGACCCGATTACATCATTTTATGTTATGGTTAATTTAAGAATTCGGCAAAATTCTATCACATTTGTACAACTTACGTCGCTCCTATTTCAGATAGCGTACTGGGCTAGGCGGCACCTTAAAGCGCGTGGAATGGCGAGTAAAATGCACTATTAAACTTCTATGATAGGGCAATCAGAGACCCGATTAGATCATTTTATATTACGGTTAATATAAGAATTCAGCGTAATTCTGTCACACTTGTTCAACTTACGTGGCTCCTATTTCAGATAGCGTACTGGGCTAGGCGGCAACTTAAAGCGCGTGGAATGGCGAGTAAAATGCACTATTAAACTTCTAAGCTAGGGCGAACAGAGACCCGATTAGATCATTTTACATTATGGTTAATAAAAGAATTCGGCGAAATTTTATCACAGTTGTTCAATTTACGTCGCTCCTATTTCAGATAGCGTATTGGGCTAAGCGGCATCTCAAAGCGCATGAAATGGCGAATGAAATGCACTATTAAACTTCTAGGCCAGGGCGAACAGAGACCCGATTAGATCATTTTACATTATCGTTAATAAAAGAATTCAGCGAAATTCTAACACATTTGTTCAATTTACATCGCTCCTATTTCAGATAGCGTATTGGGCTAAGCGGCATCTCAAAGCGCATGAAATGACGAGTAAAATGCACTATTAAACTTCTAGGGTAGGGCAAACAGAGACCCGGTTAGATAATTTCATATTATAGTTAATTTAAGAATTCAGCGAAATTCTATCACATTTGTTCAATTTACGTCGCTCCTATTTCAGATTGCGTATTGGGCTAAGCGGCATCTCAAAGCGCAAGAAATGGCGAGTAAAATGCACTATTAAACTTCTAGGGTATTGCAAACAGACACCCAATAAGATCATTTTATATTATTGTTAATTCAAGAATTCAGCGAAACTCTATCACATTTATTCAATTTATGTCGCTCCTATTTCAGATAGCGTATTGGGCTAAGCGGCATCGAAAAGCGCATGAAATGGCGAGTAAAATGCACTATTAAACTTCTAGGGTAGGGCAAACAGAGGCCCGATTAGATCAATTTATATTATGGTTAATTTAAGAATTCAGCAAAATTCTATCACATTTTTTCAATTTACGTCGTTCCTATTTCAGCTAGCGTACTGGGCTAGGCGGCATCTTAAATCGCGAAGAATGGCGAGTAAAATGCACTACTAAACTTCTATGATAGGGCAATCAGAGACCCGATTAGATCATTTTATATTTTGGTTAATATATGAATTCAGCGAAATTCTATTACATTTGTTCAATTTACGTCGCTCCTATTTCAGATAGCGTATTGTGCTAAGCGGCATCTCAAAGCGCATGAAATGACGAGTGAAAGGCAATATTAAACTTCTAGGGTAGGGCGAACAGAGACCCGAATAGATCATTTTACATTAAGGTTAATATAAGAATTCAGGGAAATTCTATCACATTTGTTCAATTTACGTCGCTCGTATTTCAGATAGCGTATTGGGCTAAGCGGCATCTCAAAGCGCATGAAATGGCGAGTAGAATGCACTATTAAACTTCTAGGGTAAGGCAAACAGAGACCCGATTAGATCATTTTATATTATGGTTAATTTAAGAATTCAGCAAAATTCTATCACATTTGTTCAAGTTACGTCGCTCCTAGTTCAGATAGCGTACTGGGCTAGGCGGCATCTTAAATCGCGTGGAAGGGCGAGTAAAATGCACTACTAAACTTCTATGATAGGGCAATCAGAGTCCCGATTAGATCATTTTATATTTTGTTTACTATAAGATTTCAGGGAAATTCTATCACATTTGTTCAATTTACGTCGCTCCTATTGCAGATAGCGTATTGGGCTAAGCGGCATGTCGAAGCGCATGAAATGGCGAGTAAAATGCACTAGTAAACTTCTAGGGTAAGGCAAACAGAGACCCGATTAGATCATTTTATATTACGGTTAATATAAGAATTCAGCGTAAATGTATCACATTTGTTCAACATACGTCGCTCCTATTTCGGATAGTGTACTGGTCTAGGCGGCATCTTAAAGCGCGTGGAAGGGCGAGTAAAATGCACTACTAAACTTCTATGATAGGGCAATCAGAGTCCCGTTTGGATCATTTTATATTTTGGTTAATTTAAGAATTCAGCGAAATTCTATCACATTTGTTCAATTTACGTCGCTCCTATTTCAGATAGCGTATTGGGCTAAGCGGCATCTCAAAGCGCATGAAATGACGAGAGAAATGCACTATTAAACTTCTTGGGTAGGGCGAACAGAGACCCGATTACATCATTTTATGTTATGGTTAATTTAAGAATTCGGCAAAATTCTATCACATTTGTACAACTTACGTCGCTCCTATTTCAGATAGCGTACTGGGCTAGGCGGCACCTTAAAGCGCGTGGAATGGCGTGTAAAATGCACTATTAAACTTCTATGATAGGGCAATCCGAGACCCGATTAGATCATTTTATATTTTGGTAAATATAAGAATTCAGCGATATTCTATCACGTTTGTTCAATTTACGTCGCTCCTATTTCAGATAGCTTATTGGGCTAAGCGGCATCACAAAGCGCATGAAATGACGAGTGAAATGCACTTTTAAACTTCTAGGGTAGGGCAAACAGAGACCCGATTAGATCATTTTATATTATGGTTAACTTAAGAATTCGGCAAAATTTTATCACATTTGTTCAATTTACGTCGCTCCTATTTCAGATAGCGTACTGGGCAAGGCGGCATCTTAAACCGCGTGGAATGGCGAGTAAAATGCACTATTAAACTTCTATGATAGAGCAATCAGAGACCCGATTAGATCATTTTATATTACGGTTAATATAAGAATTCAGCGTAATTCTGTCACACTTGTTCAACTTACGTGGCTCCTATTTCAGATAGCGTACTGGGCTAGGCAGCAACTTAAAGCGCGTGGAATGGCCAGTAAAATGCACTATTAAACTTCTAAGCTAGGGCGAACAGAGACCCGATTACATCATTTTACATTATGGTTAATAAAAGAATTCAGCGAAATTCTATCACATTTGTTCAATTTACGTCGTTACTATTTCAGATAGCGTACTGGGCTCGGCGGCATCTTAAAGCGCGTGGAATGGCCAGTGAAATGCACTACTAAACTTCTATGATAGGGCAATCAGAGACCCGATTAGATTCTTTTATATTTTGGTCAATTTAAGAATTCAGCGAAATTCTATCACATTTGTTCAATTTACGTCGCTCCTATTGCCGATAGCGTATTGGGCTAAGCGGCATGTCGAAGCGCATGAAATGGCGAGTAAAATGCACTAGTAAACTTCTAGGGTAAGGCAAACAGAGACCCGATTAGATCATTTTATATTACGGTTAATATAAGAATTCAGCGTATATGTATCACATTTGTTCAACATACGTCGCTCCTATTTCGGATAGTGTACTGGGCTAGGCGGCATCTTAAAGCGCGTGGAAGGGCGAGTAAAATGCACTACTAAACTTCTATGATAGGGCAATCAGAGTCCCGATTAGATCATTTTATATTTTGGTTAATTTAAGAATTCAGCGAAATTCTATCACATTTGTTCAATTTACGTCGCTCCCATTTCAGATAGCTTATTGGGCTAAGCTGCATCTCAAAGCGCAAGAAATGGCGAGTAAAATGCACTATTAAACTTCTAGGGTAGGGCAAACGGAGACCCGATTAGATCATTTTATATTATGGTTAATTTAACAGTTCAGCGAAATTCTATCACATTTGTTCAATTTACGTCACTCCTATTTCAGATAGCTTATTGGGCTAAGCGGCATCTCAAAGCGCATGAAATGACGAGTGAAATGCACTATTAAACTTCTAGGGTAGGGCGAACAAAGACCCGATTAGATCATTTTACATTAAGGTTAATATAAGAATTCAGCGAAATTCTATCACATTTGTTCAACTTACGTCGCTCCTATTTCAGGTAGCGTACTGGGCTAGGCGGCATCTTAAAGCGCGTGGAATGGCGAGTAAAATGCACTATTAAACTTCTGGGGTAGGGCAATCAGAGACCCCATTAGATCATTTTATATTATGGTTAATTTAACAATTCTGCGAAATTCTATCACATTTGTCCAATTTACGTCGTTCCTATTTCAGATAGGATACTGGGCTGGGCGGCATCTTAAAGCGCGTGGAATGGCTAGTAAAACGCACTATTAAACTTCTAGGGTAGGGCGAACAAAGACCCGATTAGATCATTTTACATTAAGGTTAATATAAGAATTCAGGGAAATTCTATCACATTTGTTCAACATACGTCGCTCAGATTTCAGATAGTGTACTGGGCTAAGCGGCATCTTAAAGTGCGTGGAAGCGCGAGTAAAATGCACTACTAAACTTCTATGATAGAGCAATCAGAGTCCCGTTTAGATCGTTTTATATTTTGTTTAATATAAGATTTCAGGGAAATTCTATCACATTTGTTCAATTTACGTCGCTCCTATGTCAGATAGCGTATTGGGCTAAGCCGCATCTCAAAGCGCATGAAATGACGAGAGAAATGCCCTATTAAACTTCTTGGGTAGGGCGAACAGAGAGCCGATTACATCATTTTATATTATTGTTAATTTAATAATTCGGCAAAATTCTATCACATTTGTTCAATTTACGTCCCTCGTATTTCAGATAGCGTATTGGGCTAAGCGGCATCTCAAAGCGCACGAAATGGCGAGTAAAATGCACTATTAAACTTCTAGGGTAGGGCAATCAGAGACCCGATTAGATCATTTTATATTATGGTTAATTTAAGAATTCAGCAAAATTCTATCACATTTGTTCAATTTACGTCGTTCCTATTTCAGATAGCATACTGGTCTGCGCGGCATCTTAAAGCGCGTGGAATGGCGAGTAAAGCGAACTATTAAACTTCTAGGATAAGGCAAACAGAGACCCGATTAGATCATTTTATATTACGGTTAATATAAGGATTCAGCGTAATTCTATCACATTTGTTCAACTTACGTCGCTCCTATTTCAGGTAGCGTACTGGGCTAGGCGGCATCTTAAAGCGCGTGGAATGGCGAGTAAAATGCACTATTAAACTTCTGGGGTAGGGCAATCAGAGACCCCATTAGATCATTTTATATTATGGTGAATTTAACAATTCTGCGAAATTCTATCACATTTGTTCAATTTACGTCGTTCCTATTTCAGATAGCGTATTGGGCGAAGCGGCATCTCAAAGCGCATGAAATGGCGAATAAAATGCACTATTAAACTTCTAGGGTAGGGCAAACAGAGACCCAATTAGATCATTTTATATTATAGTGAATTTAAGAGTTCAGCGAAATTCTCTCACATTTGTTCAATTTACGTCGCTCCTATTTCAGATAGCGTATTGGGCTAAGCGGCATCTCAAAGCGCATGAAATGGCGAGTAAAATGCACTA
Source organism: Macropis europaea (assembly GCA_916610135.2). Lineage (NCBI taxonomy): Eukaryota > Metazoa > Arthropoda > Insecta > Hymenoptera > Melittidae > Macropis > Macropis europaea. Next base: position 126,021 of record CAKAJE020000293.1, read on the forward strand.
TTAAACTTCTAGGATAAGGCAAACAGAGAACCGATTAGATCATTTTATATTACGGTTTATATAAGAATTCAGCGTAATTCTATCACATTTGTTCAACTTACGTCGCTCCTATTTCAGATAGCGTACTGGGCTAGGCGGCATCTTAAAGCGCGTGGAATGGCGAGTAAAATGCACTACTTAACTTCTATGATAGGGCAATCAGAGACCTGATTAGATCATTTTATATTTTGTTTAATATAAGATTTCAGGGAAATTCTATCACATTTGTTCAATTTACGTCGCTCCTATTTCAGTTAGCGTATTCGGCTAAGCGGCATCTCAAAGCGCATGAAATGACGAGTGAAATGCACTATTATACTTCTAGGGTGGGGCAAACAGAGACCCGAATATATCATTTTACATTATGGTTAATAAAAGAATTCAGCGAAATTCCATCACATTTGTTCAACTTACGTCGCTCCTATTTCAGATAGCGTATTGGGCTAAGCGGCATCTCAAAGCGCATGAAATGGCGAGTAAAATGCACTATTAAACTTCTAGCGTAGGGCAAACAGAGACCCGATTAGATCATTTTATATTATGGTTAATTTAAGAATTCAGCAAAATTCTATCACATTTGATCAATTTACGTCGTTACTATTTCAGATAGGGTACTGGGCTCGGCGGCATCTTAAAGCGCGTGGAATGGCGAGTGAAATGCACTATTAGACTTCTATGGTAGGGCGAACAGAGACCTGATTAGATCATTTTATATTATGGTTAATTTAAGAATTCAGCAAAATTCTATCACATTTGTTCAATTTACGTCGCTCCTATTTCAGATAGCATACTGGGCTAGGCGGCATCCTAAAGCGCGTGGAATGGCGAGTAAAATGCACTACTAAACTTCTACGATAGGGCAATCAGAGACCCGATTAGATCATTTTATATTTTTGTTAATATAAGAATTCAGCGAAATTCTATCACATTTGTTCAATTTACGTCGCTCCTATTTCAGATAGCTTATAGGGCTTAGCGGCATCTCAAAGCGCATGAAATGGCGAGTGAAATGCACTATTAAACTTCTAGGCTAGGGCGAAGAGAGACCCGATTAGATCATTTTACATTTTGGTTAATAAAAGAATTCAGCGAAATTCTATCACATTTGTTCAATTTACGTCGCTCCTATTTCAGATAGCATATTGGGCTAAGCGGCATCTCAAAGCGCATGAAATGACGAGTGAAATGCACTATTAAAATTCTATGATAGGGCAATCAGAGACCCGATTAGATCATTTTATATTATGGTTAATTTAAGAATTCAGCAAAATTCTATCACATTTGTTCAATTCACGTCGCTCCTATTTCAGATAGCGTACTGGGCTAGGCGGCATCTTAAAGCGCGTGGAATGTCAAGTAAACTGCACTATTAAATTTCTATGATAGGGAAATCAGAGACCCGATTAGATCATTTTATATTTTGGTTAACATAAGAATTCAGCGAAATTCTATCACATTTGTTCAATTTACGTCGCTCCTATTTCAGATAGCATACTGGGCTAGGCGGCATCTTAAAGCGCGTGGAATGGCGAGTAAAATGCACTACTAAACTTCTATGATAGGGCAATCAGAGACCCGATTAGATCATTTTATATTTTGGTTAATATAAGAGTTCAGCGAAATTCTATCACATTTGATCAATTTACGTCGCTCCTATTTCAGATAGCTTATTGGGCTTAGCGGCATCTCAAAGCGCATGAAGTGGCGAATAAAATGCACTATTAAACTTGTAGGCTAGGGCGAACAGAGACCCGATCAGATCATTTTACATTATTGTTAATAAAAAAATTCAGCGAAATTCTATCACATTTGTTCAACTTCTGTCGCTCCTATTTCAGATAGCGTATTGGGCTAAGCGGCATCTCAAAGCGCATGAAATGGCGAGTAAAATGCACTATTAAACTTCTAGGGTAGGTCAGACAGAGTCCCGATGAGATCATTTTATATTATGGTTAATTTAAGAATTCAGCGTAATTCTATCACATTTGTTCAACTTACGTCGCTCCTATTTCAGGTAGCGTACTGGGCTAGGCGGCATCTTAAAGCGCGTGGAATGGCGAGTAAAATGCACTATTAAACTTCTGGGGTAGGGCAATCAGAGACCCCATTAGATCATTTTATATTATGGTGAATTTAACAATTCTGCGAAATTCTATCACATTTGTTCAATTTACGTCGTTCCTATTTCAGATAGCGTATTGGGCGAAGCGGCATCTCAAAGCGCATGAAATGGCGAATAAAATGCACTATTAAACTTCTAGGGTAGGGCAAACAGAGACCCAATTAGATCATTTTATATTATAGTGAATTTAAGAGTTCAGCGAAATTCTCTCACATTTGTTCAATTTACGTCGCTCCTATTTCAGATAGCGTATTGGGCTAAGCGGCATCTCAAAGCGCATGAAATGGCGAGTAAAATGCACTATTAAACTTCTAGGATAAGGCAAACAGAGAACCGATTAGATCATTTTATATTACGGTTTATATAAGAATTCAGCGTAATTCTATCACATTTGTTCAACTTACGTCGCTCCTATTTCAGATAGCGTACTGGGCTAGGCGGCATCTTAAAGCGCGTGGAATGGCGAGTAAAATGCACTACTTAACTTCTATGATAGGGCAATCAGAGACCTGATTAGATCATTTTGTATTTTGTTTAATATAAGATTTCAGGGAAATTCTATCACATTTGTTCAATTTACGTCGCTCCTATTTCAGTTAGCGTATTCGGCTAAGCGGCATCTCAAAGCGCATGAAATGACGAGTGAAATGCACTATTAAACTTCTAGGGTAGGGCAAACAGAGACCCGAATAGATCATTTTACATTATGGTTAATAAAAGAATTCAGCGAAATTCCATCACATTTGTTCAACTTACGTCGCTCCTATTTCAGATAGCGTATTGGGCTAAGCGGCATCTCAAAGCGCATGAAATGGCGAGTAAAATGCACTATTAAACTTCTAGCGTAGGGCAAACAGAGACCCGATTAGATCATTTTATATTATGGTTAATTTAAGAATTCAGCAAAATTCTATCACATTTGTTCAATTTACGTCGTTACTATTTCAGATAGGGTACTGGGCTCGGCGGCATCTTAAAGCGCGTGGAATGGCGAGTGAAATGCACTATTAGACTTCTATGGTAGGGCGAACAGAGACCCGATTAGATCATTTTACATTATGGTTAATAAAAAAATTCAGCGAAATTCTATCACATTTGTTCAACTTCTGTCGCTCCTATTTCAGATAGCGTATTGGGCTAAGCGGCATCTCAAAGCGCATGAAACGGCGAGTAAAATGCACTATTAAACTTCTAGGGTAGGTCAGACAGAGTCCCGATGAGATCATTTTATATTATGGTTAATTTAAGAATTCAGCGAAATTCTATCACATTTGTTCAATTTACGTCGCTCCTATTTCAGATAGCATACTGGGCTAGGCGGCATCTTAAAGGGCGTGGAATGGCGAGTAAAATGCACTACTAAACTTCTACGATAGGGCAATCAGAGACCCGATTAGATCATTTTATATTTTTGTTAATATAAGAACTCAGCGAAATTCTATCACATTTGTTCAATTTACGTCGCTCCTATTTCAGATAGCTTATAGGGCTTAGCGGCATCTCAAAGCGCATGAAATGGCGAGTGAAATGCACTATTAAACTTCTAGGCTAGGGCGAACAGAGACCCGATTAGATCATTTTACATTTTGGTTAATAAAAGAATTCAGCGAAATTCTATCACATTTGTTCAATTTACGTCGCTCCTATTTCAGATAGCATATTGGGCTAAGCGGCATCTCAAAGCGCATGAAATGACGAGTGAAATGCACTATTAAAATTCTATGATAGGGCAATCAGAGACCCGATTAGATCATTTTATATTATGGTTAATTTAAGAATTCAGCAAAATTCCATCACATTTGTTCAATTTACGTCGCTCCTATTTCAGATAGCGTACTGGGCTAGGCGGCATCTAAAAGCGCATGAAATGGCGAGTATAATGCACTATTAAACTTCTAGGATAACGCAAACAGAGACCCGATTAGATCATTTTATATTATGGTTAATTTAAGAATTCAGCGAAATTCTATCACATTTGTTCAATTTACGTCGCTCCTATTTCAGATAGCATACTGCGCAAGGCGGCTTCTTAAAGCGCGTGGAATGGCGAGTAAGACGCGCTGTTAAACTTCTAGAATAAGGCAAACAGAGACCCGATTAGATCATTTTATATTACCGTTAATATAAGAATGCAGCGTAATTCCAGCACATTTGTTCAACTTACGTCGCTCCTATTTCAGATAGCGTACTGGGCTAGGCGGCATCTAAAAGCGCATGAAATGGCGAGTATAATGCACTATTAAACTTCTAGGATTACGCAAACAGAGACCCGATTAGATCATTTTATATTACGCTTAATATGAGAATGCAGCGTAATTCTATCACATTTGTTCAACATACGTCGCTCCTATTTCAGATAGCGTACTGGGATAGGCGGCATCTCAAAGCGCATGAAATGGCGACTGAAATGCACTATTAGACTTGTATGGTAGGGCGAACAGAGACCCGATTAGATCATTTTACATTAAGGTTGATATAAGAATTCACGGAAATTCTATCACATTTGTTCAATTTACGTCGCTCCTATTTCAGATAGCGTATTCGGCTAAGCGGCATCTCAAAGCGCATGAAATGGCGAGTAAAATGCAATACTAAACTTCTAGGATAAGGCAAACAGAGACCCGATTAGATCATTTTATATTACGGTTAATATAAGAATTCAGCGTAATTCTATCACATTTGTTCCACTTACGTCGCTCCTATTTTAGATAGCGTACTGGGCTAGGCGGCATCTCAAAGCGCATGAAATGGCAAGTAAAATGCACCATTAAACTTCTAGGATAAGCCAAACAGAGACCCGATTAGATCATTTTATATTACGGTTAATATAAGAATTCAGCGTAATTCTATCACATTTGTTCAATTTACGTCGCTCGTATTTCAAATAGCGTATTGGGCTAAGCGGCATCTCAAAGCGCATGAAATGGCGAGTAAAATGCACTACTAAACTTCTATGATAGGGCAATCAGAGACCCGATTAGATCATTTTATATTTTGTATAATAAAAGATTTCAGGGAAATTCTATCACATTTGTTCAATTTACGTCGCTCCTATTTCAGATAGCGTATTGAGCTAAGCGGCATCTCAAAGCGCATGAAATGGCGAATAAAATGCGCTATTAAACTTCTAGGCTATGGCGAACAGAGACCCGATTAGATCATTTTACATTATGGTTCATAAAAGAATTCAGCGAAATTCTATCACATTTGTTCAATTTTCGTCGCTCCTACTTCAGATAGCGTATTGGGCGAAGCGGCATCTCAAAGCGCATGAAATGGCGAATAAAATGCACTATTAAACTTCTAGGGTAGGGCAAACAGAGACCCGATTAGATAATTTTATATTATAGTGAAGTTAAGAGTTCAGCGAAATTCTATCACATTTGTTCAATTTACGTCGCTCCTATTTCAGATAGCGTATTCGGCTAAGCGGGATCTGAAAGCGCATGAAATGGCGAGTAAAATGCACTATTAAACTTCTAGGCTAGGGCAAACAAAGACCCGATTAAATCATTTTATATTATGGTTAATTTACGAATTCAGCGAAATTCTATCACATTTATTCAATTTACGTCGCTCCTATTTCAGATAGCATATTGGGATATGCGGCATCTCAAAGCGCATGAAATGGCGAGTAAAATGCACCATTAAACTTCTAGGATAAGACAAACAGAGACCCGATTAGATCGTTTTATATTACGGTTAATATAAGAATTCAGCGAAATTCTATCACATTTGTTCAATTTACGTCGCTCCTATTTCAGATAGCTTATAGGGCTTAGCGGCATCTCAAAGCGCATGAAATGGCGAGTGAAATGCACTATTAAACTTCTAGGCTAGGGCGAACAGAGACCCGATTAGATCATTTTACATTTTGGTTAATAAAAGAATTCAGCGAAATTCTATCACATTTGTTCAATTTACGTCGCTCCTATTTCAGATAGCACATTGGGCTAAGCGGCATCTCAAAGCGCATGAAATGACGAGTGAAATGCACTATTAAAATTCTATGATAGGGCAATCAGAGACCCGATTAGATCATTTTATATTATGGTTAATTTAAGAATTCAGCAAAATTCCATCACATTTGTTCAATTTACGTCGCTCCTATTTCAGATAGCGTACTGGGCTAGGCGGCATCTAAAAGCGCATGAAATGGCGAGTATAATGCACTATTAAACTTCTAGGATAACGCAAACAGAGACCCGATTAGATCATTTTATATTATGGTTAATTTAAGAATTCAGCGAAATTCTATCACATTTGTTCAATTTACGTCGCTCCTATTTCAGATAGCATACTGCGCAAGGCGGCTTCTTAAAGCGCGTGGATTGGCGAGTAAAACGCGCTGTTAAACTTCTAGAATAAGGCAAACAGAGACCCGATTAGATCATTTCATATTACGGTGAATATAAGAATGCAGCGTAATTCCAGCACATTTGTTCAACTTACGTCGCTCCTATTTCAGATAGCGTACTGGGCTAGGCTGCATCTCAAAGCGCATGAAATAGCGAGTAAAATGCACTATTAAAATTCTATGATAGGGCAATCAGAGACCCGATTAGATCATTTTATATTATGGTTAATTTAAGATGTCAGCATAATTTTATCGCATTTGTTCAATTTACGTCGCTCCTATTTCAGATAGCGAACTCGGCTAAGCGGCATCTCAAAGCGCATGAAATGGCGAGTGAAATGCACTATTAGACTTCTATGGTAGGGCGAACAGAGACCCGATTAGATCATTTTACATTAAGGTTAATATAAGGATTCACAGAAATTCTATCACATTTGTTCAATTTACGTCGCTCCTATATCAGATAGCGTGCTGGGCTAGGCGGCATCTCAAAGCGCATGAAATGGCAAGTAAAATGCACCATTAAACTTCTAGGATAAGCCAAACAGAGACCCGATTAGATCATTTTATATTACGGTTAATATAAGAATTCAGCGTAATTCTATCACATTTGTTCAATTTACGTCGCTCGTATTTCAAATAGCGTATTGGGCTAAGCGGCATCTCAAAGCGCATGAAATGGCGAGTAAAATGCAATACTAAACTTCTAGGATAAGGCAAACAGAGACCCGATTAGATCATTTTATATTACGGTTAATATAAGAGTTCAGCGTAATTCTATCACATTTGTTCCACTTACGTCGCTCCTATTTTAGATAGCGTACTGGGCTAGGCGACAGCTTAAAGCGCATGGAATGGCGAGTAAAATGCACTACTAAACTTCTATGATAGGGCAATCAGAGACCCGATTAGATCATTTTATATTTTGTATAATAAAAGATCTCAGGGAAATTCTATCACATTTGTTCAATTTATGTCGCTCCTATTTCAGATAGCGTATTGAGCTAAGCGGCATCTCAAAGCGCATGAAATGGCGAATAAAATGCACTATTAAACTTCTAGGGTAGGGCAAACAGAGACCCGATTAGATCATTTTATATTATAGTGAATTTAAGAGTTCAGCGAAATTCTATCACATTTGTTCAATTAACGTCGCTCCTATTTCAGATAGCGTATGCGGCTAAGCGGCATCTGAAAGCGCATGAAATGACGAGTAAAATGCACTATTAAACTTGTAGGCTAGGGCGAACAGAGACCCGATCAGATCATTTTACATTATTGTTAATAAAAAAATTCAGCGAAATTCTATCACATTTGTTCAATTTACGTCGCTCCTATTTCAGATAGCTTATAGGGCTTTGCGGCATCTCAAAGCGCATGAAATGGCGAGTGAAATGCACTATTAAACTTCTAGGCTAGGGCGAACAGAGACCCGATTAGATCATTTTACATTTTGGTTAATAAAAGAATTCAGCGAAATTCTATCACATTTGTTCAATTTACGTCGCTCCTATTTCAGATAGCATACTGCGCAAGGCGGCTTCTTAAAGCGCGTGGAATGGCGAGTAAAACGCGCTATTAAACTTCTAGAATAAGGCAAACAGAGACCCGATTAGATCATTTTATATTACGGTTAATATAAGAATGCAGCGTAATTCCAGCACATTTGTTCAATTTACATCGCTCCTATTACAGATAGCTTATTGGGCTTAGCAGCATCACAAAGCGCATGAAATGACGAGTGAAATGCACTATTAAACTTCTATGATAGGGCAATCAGAGACCCGATTAGATCATTTTATATTTTGTTTAATATAAGATTTCAGGGAAATTTTATCACATTTGTTCAATTTACGTCGCTCCTATTTCAGATAGCGAACTCGGCTAAGCGGCATCTCAAAGCGCATAAAATGGCGAATAAAATGCACTATTAAACTTCTAGGCTATGGCGATCAGAGCCCCGATCAGATCATTTTACATTATGGTTAATAAAAGACCTCAGCGAAATTCTATCACATTTGTTCAACTTACGTCCTCTGCTATTTCAGATAGCGTACTGGGCTAGGCATCATCTTAAAGCGCGTGGAATGGCAAGTAAAATGCAGTATTAAACTTCTATGATAGGGCAATCAGAGACCCGATTAGATCATTTTATATTTTGGTTAATATAAGAATTCAGCGAAATTCTATCACATTTGTTCAATTTACGTCGCTCCTATTTCAGATAGCGGACTCGGCTAAGCGGCATCTCAAAGCGCATGAAGTGGCGAATAAAATGCACCATTAAACTTGTAGGCTAGGGCGAACAGAGACCCGATCAGATCATTTTACATTATGGTTAATAAAAGAATTCAGCGAAATTCTATCACATTTGTTCACCTTCTGTCGCTCCTATTTCAGATAGCGTATTGGGCTAAGCGGCATCTCAAAGCGCATGAAATGGCGAGCAAAATGCACAATTAAACTTCTAGGGTAGGTCAAACAGAGTCCCGATGAGATCATTTTATATTATGGTTAATTTAAGAATTCAGCGAAATTCTATCACATTTGTTCAATTTACGTCGCTGCTATTTTAGATAGCGTACTGGGCTAGGCGGCATCTTAAAGCGCATGAAATGGCGAGTGAAATGCACTATTAGACTTCTATAGTAGGGCGAACAGAGACCCGATTAGATCATTTTATATTACGGTTAATATAAGAATTCAGCGTAATTCTATCACATTTGGTCAACTTACGTCGCTCCTATTTCAGATAGCGTACTGGGCTAGGCGGCATCTCAAAGCGAATGAAATGGCGAGTGAATGCACTATTAGACTTCTATGGTAGGGCGAACAGAGACCCGATCAGATCATTTTACATTAAGGTTAATATAAGAATTCACGGAAATTCTATCACATTTGTTCAATTTACGTCGCTCCGATTTCAGATAGCGTACTGCGCTAGGCGGCATCTAAAAGCGCATGAAATGGCGAGTATAATACACTATTAAACTTCTAGGATCAGGCAAACAGAGACCCGATTAGATCATTTTATATTTTGGTTAATATAAGAGTTCAGCGAAATTCTATCACATTTGATCAATTTACGTCGCTCCTATTTCAGATAGCTTATTGGGCTTAGCGGCATCTCAAAGCGCATGAAGTGGCGAATAAAATGCACTATTAAACTTGTAGGCTAGGGCGAACAGAGACCCGATCAGATCATTTTACATTATGGTTAATAAAAAAATTCAGCGAAATTCTATCACATTTGTTCAACTTCTGTCGCTCCTATTTCAGATAGCGTATTGGGCTAAGCGGCATCTCAATGCGCATGAAATGTCGAGTAAAATGCACTATTAAACTTCTAGGGTAGGTCAGACAGAGTCCCGATGAGATCATTTTATATTATGGTTAATTTAAGAATTCAGCGAAATTCTATCACATTTGTTCAATTTACGTCGCTCCTATTTCAGATAGCATACTGGGCTAGGCGGCATCTTAAAGCGCGTGGAATGGCGAGTAAAATGCACTACTAAACTTCTACGATAGGGCAATCAGAGACCCGATTAGATCATTTTATATTTTTGTTAATATAAGAATTCAGCGAAATTCTATCACATTTGTTCAATTTACGTCGCTCCTATTTCAGATAGCATACTGGGCTAGGCGGCATCTTAAAGCGCGTGGAGTGGCGAGTAAAACGCGCTATTAAACTTCTAGGATAAGGCAAACAGAGACCCGATTAGATCATTTTATATTACGCTTAATATGAGAATGCAGCGTAATTCTATCACATTTGTTCAACTTACGTCGCTCCTATTTCAGATAGCGTACTGGGATAGGCGGCATCTCAAAGCGCATGAAATGGCGAGTGAAATGCACTATTAGACTTCTATGGTAGGGCGAACAGAGACCCGATTAGATCATTTTACATTAAGGTTGATATAAGAATTCACGGAAATTCTATCACATTTGTTCAATTGACGTCGCTCCTGTTTCAGATAGCGTACTGGGCTAGGCGGCATCTCAAAGCGCATGAAATGGCGAGTATAATGCACTATTAAACTTCTAGGATAACGCAAACAGAGACCCGATTAGATCATTTTATATTATGGTTAATTTAAGAATTCAGCGAAATTCTATCACATTTGTTCAATTTACGTCCCTCCTATTTCAGATAGCATACTGCGCAAGGCGGCTTCTTAAAGCGCGTAGAATGGCGAGTAAAACGCGCTATTAAACTTCTAGAATAAGGCAAACAGAGACCTGATTAGATCATTTTATATTACGGTTAATATAAGAATGCAGCGTAATTCCAGCACATTTGTTCAATTTACGTCGCTCCTATTACAGATAGCTTATTGGGCTTAGCAGCATCACAAAGCGCATGAAATGACGAGTGAAATGCACTATTAAACTTCTATGATAGGGCAATCAGAGACCCGATTAGATCATTTTATATTTTGTTTAATATAAGATTTCAGGGAAATTTTATCACATTTGTTCAATTTACGTCGCTCCTATTTCAGATAGCGTACTCGGCTAAGCGGCATCTCAAAGCGCATGAAATGGCGAATAAAATGCACTATTAAACTTCTAGGCTATGGCGATCAGAGCCCCGATCAGATCATTTTACATTATGGTTAATAAAAGACCTCAGCGAAATTCTATCACATTTGTTCAACTTACGTCTCTGCTATTTCAGATAGCGTACTGGGCTAGGCATCATCTTAAAGCGCGTGGAATGGCAAGTAAAATGCAGTATTAAACTTCTATGATAGGGCAATCAGAGACCCGATTAGATCATTTTATATTTTGGTTAATATAAGAATTCAGCGAAATTCTATCACATTTGTTCAATTTACGTCGCTCCTATTTCAGATAGCGGACTCGGCTAAGCGGCATCTCAAAGCGCATGAAGTGGCGAATAAAATGCACCATTAAACTTGTAGGCTAGGGCGAACAGAGACCCGATCAGATCATTTTACATTATGGTTAATGAAAGAATTCAGCGAAATTCTATCACATTTGTTCAACTTCTGTCGCTCCTATTTCAGATAGCGTATTGGGCTAAGCGGCATCTCAAAGCGCATGAAATGGCGAGCAAAATGCACAATTAAACTTCTAGGGTAGGTCAAACACAGTCCCGATGAGATCATTTTATATTATGGTTAATTTAAGAATTCAGCGAAATTCTATCACATTTGTTCAATTTACGTCGCTGCTATTTTAGATAGCGAACTCGGCTAAGCGGCATCTCAAAGCGCATGAAGTGGCGAATAAAATGCACCATTAAACTTGTAGGCTAGGGCGAACAGAGACCCTATTAGATCATTTTATATTACGCTTAATATAAGAATGCAGCGTAATTCTATCACATTTGTTCATCTTACGTCGCTCCTATTTCAGATAGCGTACTGGGCTAGGCGGCATCTTAAAGCGCATGAAATGACGAGTGAAATGCACCATTAGACTTCTATGGTAGGGCGAACAGAGACGCGATCAGATCATTTTACATTATGGTTAATAAAAGAATTCAGCGAAATTCTATCACATTTGTTCAACTTCTGTCGCTCCTATTTCAGATAGCGTATTGGGCTAAGCGGCATCTCAAAGCGCATGAAATGGCGAGTATAATGCACTATTAAACTTCTAGGATAACGCAAACAGAGACCCGATTAGATCATTTTATATTATGGTTAATTTAAGAATTCAGCGAAATTCTATCACATTTGTTCAATTTACGTCGCTCCTATTTCAGATAGCATACTGGGCTAGGCGGCATCTTAAAGCGCGTGGAGTGGCGAGTAAAACGCGCTATTAAACTTCTAGGATAAGGCAAACAGAGACCCTATTAGATCATTTTATATTACGCTTAATATGAGAATGCAGCGTAATTCTATCACATTTGTTCAACTTACGTCGCTCCTATTTCAGATAGCGTACTGGGATAGGCGGCATCTCAAAGCGCATGAAATGGCGAGTGAAATGCACTATTAGACTTCAATGGTAGGGCGTACAGAGACCCGATTAGATCATTTTACATTAAGGTTAATATCAGGATTCACGGAAATTCTATCACATTTGTTCAATTTACGTCACTCCTATTTCAGATAGCGTATTGGGCTATGCGGCATCTCAAAGCCCATGAAATGGCGAGTAAAATGCACTATTAAACTTCTAGGGTAGGACAAACAGAGACCCGGTTAGATCATTTCATATTATGGTTAATTTAAGAATTCAGCGAAATTCTATCACATTTGTTCAATTTACGTCGCTCCTATTTCAGATAGCATACTGGGCTAGGCGGCATCTTAAAGCGCGTGGAGTGGCGAGTAAAACGCGCTATTAAACTTCTAGGATAAGGCAAACAGAGACCCTATTAGATCATTTTATATTACGCTTAATATAAGAATGCAGCGTAATTCTATCACATTTGTTCATCTTACGTCGCTCCTATTTCAGATAGCGTACTGGGCTAGGCGGCATCTTAAAGCGCGTGAAATGGCGAGCAAAATGCACTATTAAAATTCTATGATAGGGCAATCAGAGACCCGATTAGATCATTTTATATTATGGTTAATTTAAGATGTCAGCAAAATTTTATCGCAGTTGTTCAATTTACGTCGCTCCTATTTCAGATAACGTACTGGGCTAGGCGGCATCTTAAAGCGCGTGGAATGGCAAGTAAAATGCACTATTAAACTTCTATGATAGGGCACTCAGAGACCCGATTAGATCATTTTATATTATTGTTAATATAAGAATTCAGCGAAATTCTATCACATTTGTTCAATTTACGTCGCTCCTATTACAGATAGCTTATTGGGCTTAGCGGCATCTCAAAGCGCATGAAATGACGAGTGAAATGCACTATTAAACTTCTATGATAGGGCAAACAGAGACCCGATTAGATCATTTTATATTACGTTTAATATAAGAATGCAGCGAAGTTCTATCACATTTTTTCAATTTACGTCGCTCCTATTTCAGATAGCGTATTGGGCTAAGCAGCATTTCAAAGCGCATGAAATGGCGAGTGAAATGCACTATTAAACTTATAGGATAAGGCAAACAGAGGCCCGATTAGATCATTTTATATTACGGTTAATATAAGAATGCAGCGTAATTCTATCACATTTGTTCGTCTTACGTCGCTCCTATTTCAGATAGCGTACTGGGCTAGGCGGCATCTTAAAGCGCATGAAATGACGAGTGAAATGCACCATTAGACTTCTATGGTAGGGCGAACAGAGACCCGATTAGATCATTTTACGATAAGGTTAATATAAGGATTCACGGAAATTCTATCACATTTGTTCAATTTACGTCGCTCCTATTACAGATAGCTTATTGGGCTTAGCAGCATCACAAAGCGCATGAAATGACGAGTGAAATGCACTATTAAACTTCTATGATAGGGCAATCAGAGACCCGATTAGACCATTTTATATTTTGTTTAATATAAGATTTCAGGGAAATTTTATCACATTTGTTCAATTTACGTCGCTCCTATTTCAGATAGCGAACTCGGCTAAGCGGCATCTCAAAGCGCATGAAATGGCGAATAAAATGCACTATTAAACTTCTAGGCTATGGCGATCAGAGCCCCGATCAGATCATTTTACATTATGGTTAATAAAAGACCTCAGCGAAATTCTATCACATTTGTTCAACTTACGTCTCTGCTATTTCAGATAGCGTACTGGGCTAGGCGGCATCTTAAAGCGCGTGGAATGGCAAGTAAAATGCAGTATTAAACTTCTATGACAGGGCAATCAGAGACCCGATTAGATCATTTTATATTTTGGTTAATATAAGAATTCAGCGAAATTCTATCACATTTGTTCAATTTACGTCGCTCCTATTTCAGATAGCGAACTCGGCTAAGCGGCATCTCAAAGCGCATGAAGTGGCGAATAAAATGCACCATTAAACTTGTAGGCTAGGGCGAACAGAGACCCGATCAGATCATTTTACATTATGGTTAATAAAAGAATTCAGCGAAATTCTATCACATTTGTTCAACTTCTGTCGCTCCTATTTCAGATAGCGTATTGGGCTAAGCGGCATCTCAAAGCCCATGAAATGGCGAGTAAAATGCACTATTAAACTTCTAGGGTAGGACAAACAGAGACCCGGTTAGATCATTTCATATTATGGTTAATTTAAGAATTCAGCGAAATTCTATCACATTTGTTCAATTTACGTCGCTCCTATTTCAGATAGCGTATTGGGATATGCGGCATCTCAAAGCGCATGAAATGGCGAGTAAAATGCACCATTAAACTTCTAGGAAAAGCCAAACAGAGACACGATTAGATCATTTTATATTACGGTTAATATAAGAATTCAGCGAAATTCTCTCACATTTGTTCAATTTACGTCGCTCCTATTTCAGATAGCGTATTGGGCTAAGCGGCATCGCAAAGCGCATGAAATGGCGAGTAAAATGCACTATTAAACTTCTAGGATAAGGCAAACAGAGACCCGATTAGATCATTTTATATTACGATTTATATAAGAATTCAGCGTAATTCTATCACATTTGTTCAACTTACGTCGCTCCTATTTCAGATAGCGTACTGGGCTAGGCGGCATCTTAAAGCGCGTGGAATGGCGAGTAAAATGCACTACTTAACTTCTATGATAGGGCAATCAGAGACCTGATTAGATCATTTTATATTTTGTTTAATATAAGATTTCAGGGAAATTCTATCACATTTGTTCAATTTACGTCGCTCCTATTTCAGTTAGCGTATTCGGCTAAGCGGCATCTCAAAGCGCATGAAATGACGAGTGAAATGCACTATTAAACTTCTAGGGTAGGGCAAACAGAGACCCGATTAGATCATTTTACATTATGGTTAATAAAAGAATTCAGCGAAATTCTATCACATTTGTTCAATTTACGTCGCTCCTATTTCAGATAGCGTACAGGGGTAGGCGGCATCTTAAAGCGCGTGGAATGGCGAGTAAAATGCACTATTAAAATTCTATGATAGGGCAATCAGAGACCCGATTAGATCATTTTATATTATGGTTAATATAAGATTTCAGGGAAATTTTATCACATTTGTTCAATTTACGTCGCTCCTATTTCAGATAGCGAACTCGGCTAAGCGGCATCTCAAAGCGCATGAAATGGCGAATAAAATGCACTATTAAACTTCTAGGCTACGGCGAACAGAGACCCAATCAGATCATTTTACATTATGGTTAATAAAAGAATTCAACGAAATTCTATCACATTCGTTCAAATTACGTCGCTCCTATTTGAGATAGCGTATTGGGCTAAGCGGCATCTCAAAGCGCATGAAATGGCGAGTAAAATGCACTATTAAACTTCTATGATAGGGCGAACAGAGACCCGATTAGATCATTTTATATTATGGTTAATTTAAGAATTCAGCGAAATTCTATCACATTTGTTCAATTTACGTCGCTCCTATTTCAGTTAGCGTATTCGGCTAAGCGGCATCTCAAAGCGCATGAAATGGCGAGTAAAATGCACTATTAAACTTCTAGGCTAGGGCGATCAGAGCCCCGATCAGATCATTTAACATCATGGTTAATAAAAGAATTCAGCGAAATTCTATCACATTTGTTCAATTTACATCGCTCCTATTTCAGATAGCGTATTGGGCTATGCGGCATCTCAAAGCGCATGAAATGGCGAATAAATTGCACTATTAAACTTCTAGGGTAGGGCAAACAGAGACCCGATTCGATCATTTTATGTTATGGTTAATTTAAGAATACAGCGAAGTTCTATCACATTTTTTCAATTTACGTCGCTCCTATTTCAGATAGCGTATTGGGCTAAGCAGCATTTCAAAGTGCATGAAATGGCGAGTGAATTGCACTATTAAACTTCTAGGATATGGCAAACAGAGGCCCGATTAGATCATTTTATATTACGGTTAATATAAGAATTCAGCGTAATTCTATCACATTTGTTCATCTTACGTCGCTCCTATTTCAGATAGCGTACTGGGCTAGGCGGCATCTTAAAGCGCGTGAAATGGCGAGTAAAATGCACTATTAAAATTCTATGATAGGGCAATCAGAGACCCGATTAGATCATTTTATATTATGGTTAATTTAAGATGTCAGCAAAATTTTATCGCATTTGTTCAATTTACGTCGCTCCTATTTCAGATAACGTACTGGGCTAGGCGGCATCTTAAAGCGCGTGGAATGGCAAGTAAAATGCACTATTAAACTTCTATGATAGGGCACTCAGAGACCCGATTAGATCATCTTATATTATTGTTAATATAAGAATTCAGCGAAATTCTATCACATTTGTTCAATTTACGTCGCTCCTATTTCAGATAGCGAACTCGGCTAAGCGGCATCTCAAAGCGCATGAAGTGGCGAATAAAATGCACCATTAAACTTGTAGGCTAGGGCGAACAGAGACCCGATCAGATCATTTTACATTATGGTTAATAAAAGAATTCAGCGAAATTCTATCACATTTGTTCAACTTCTGTCGCTCCTATTTCAGATAGCGTATTGGGCTAAGCGGCATCTCAAAGCCCATGAAATGGCGAGTAAAATGCACTATTAAACTTCTAGGGTAGGACAAACAGAGACCCGGTTAGATCATTTCATATTATGGTTAATTTAAGAATTCAGCGAAATTCTATCACATTTGTTCAATTTACGTCGCTCCTATTTCAGATAGCGTATTGGGATATGCGGCATCTCAAAGCGCATGAAATGGCGAGTAAAATGCACCATTAAACTTCTAGGAAAAGCCAAACAGAGACACGATTAGATCATTTTATATTACGGTTAATATAAGAATTCAGCGAAATTCTCTCACATTTGTTCAATTTACGTCGCTCCTATTTCAGATAGCGTATTGGGCTAAGCGGCATCGCAAAGCGCATGAAATGGCGAGTAAAATGCACTATTAAACTTCTAGGATAAGGCAAACAGAGACCCGATTAGATCATTTTATATTACGATTTATATAAGAATTCAGCGTAATTCTATCACATTTGTTCAACTTACGTCGCTCCTATTTCAGATAGCGTACTGGGCTAGGCGGCATCTTAAAGCGCGTGGAATGGCGAGTAAAATGCACTACTTAACTTCTATGATAGGGCAATCAGCGACCGGATTAGATCATTTTATATTTTGTTTAATATAAGATTTCAGGGAAATTCTATCACATTTGTTCAATTTACGTCGCTCCTATTTCAGTTAGCGTATTCGGCTAAGCGGCATCTCAAAGCGCATGAAATGACGAGTGAAATGCACTATTAAACTTCTAGGGTAGGGCAAACAGAGACCCGATTAGATCATTTTACATTATGGTTAATAAAAGAATTCAGCGAAATTCTATCACATTTGTTCAATTTACGTCGCTCCTATTTCAGATAGCGTACAGGGGTAGGCGGCATCTTAAAGCGCGTGGAATGGCGAGTAAAATGCACTATTAAAATTCTATGATAGGGCAATCAGAGACCCGATTAGATCATTTTATATTATGGTTAATATAAGATTTCAGGGAAATTTTATCACATTTGTTCAATTTACGTCGCTCCTATTTCAGATAGCGAACTCGGCTAAGCGGCATCTCAAAGCGCATGAAATGGCGAATAAAATGCACTATTAAACTTCTAGGCTACGGCGAACAGAGACCCGATCAGATCATTTTACATTATGGTTAATAAAAGAATTCAGCGAAATTCTATCACATTCGTTCAAATTACGTCGCTCCTATTTGAGATAGCGTATTGGGCTAAGCGGCATCTCAAAGCGCATGAAATGGCGAGTAAAATGCACTATTAAACTTCTATGATAGGGCGAACAGAGACCCGATTAGATCATTTTATATTATGGTTAATTTAAGAATTCAGCGAAATTCTATCACATTTGTTCAATTTACGTCGCTCCTATTTCAGTTAGCGTATTCGGCTAAGCGGCATCTCAAAGCGCATGAAATGGCGAATAAATTGCACTATTAAACTTCTAGGGTAGGGCAAACAGAGACCCGATTCGATCATTTTATGTTATGGTTAATTTAAGAATTCAGCGAAGTTCTATCACATTTTTTCAATTTACGTCGCTCCTATTTCAGATAGCGTATTGGGCTAAGCAGCATTTCAAAGTGCATGAAATGGCGAGTGAATTGCACTATTAAACTTCTAGGATATGGCAAACAGAGGCCCGATTAGATCATTTTATATTACGGTTAATATAAGAATTCAGCGTAATTCTATCACATTTGTTCATCTTACGTCGCTCCTATTTCAGATAGCGTACTGGGCTAGGCGGCATCTTAAAGCGCGTGAAATGGCGAGTAAAATGCACTATTAAAATTCTATGATAGGGCAATCAGAGACCCGATTAGATCATTTTATATTATGGTTAATTTAAGATGTCAGCAAAATTTTATCGCATTTGTTCAATTTACGTCGCTCCTATTTCAGATAACGTACTGGGCTAGGCGGCATCTTAAAGCGCGTGGAATGGCAAGTAAAATGCACTATTAAACTTCTATGATAGGGCACTCAGAGACCCGATTAGATCATCTTATATTATTGTTAATATAAGAATTCAGCGAAATTCTATCACATTTGTTCAATTTACGTCGCTCCTATTACAGATAGCTTATTGGGCTTAGCGGCATCTCAAAGCGCATGAAATGACGAGTGAAATGCACTATTAAACTTCTATGATAGGGCAAACAGAGACCCGATTAGATCATTTTATATTACGTTTAATATAAGAATGCAGCGAAGTTCTATCACATTTTTTCAATTTACGTCGCTCCTATTTCAGATAGCGTATTGGGCTAAGCAGCATTTCAAAGCGCATGAAATGGCGAGTGAAATGCACTATTATACTTATAGGATAAGGCAAACAGAGGCCCGATTAGATCATTTTATATTACGGTTAATATAAGAATGCAGCGTAATTCTATCACATTTGTTCATCTTACGTCGCTCCTATTTCAGATAGCGTACTGGGCTAGGCGGCATCTTAAAGCGCATGAAATGACGAGTGAAATGCACCATTAGACTTCTATGGTAGGGCGAACAGAGACCCGATTAGATCATTTTACGATAAGGTTAATATAAGGATTCACGGAAATTCTATCACATTTGTTCAATTTACGTCGCTCCTATTACAGATAGCTTATTGGGCTTAGCAGCATCACAAAGCGCATGAAATGACGAGTGAAATGCACTATTAAACTTCTATGATAGGGCAATCAGAGACCCGATTAGACCATTTTATATTTTGTTTAATATAAGATTTCAGGGAAATTTTATCACATTTGTTCAATTTACGTCGCTCCTATTTCAGATAGCGAACTCGGCTAAGCGGCATCTCAAAGCGCATGAAATGGCGAATAAAATGCACTATTAAACTTCTAGGCTATGGCGATCAGAGCCCCGATCAGATCATTTTACATTATGGTTAATAAAAGACCTCAGCGAAATTCTATCACATTTGTTCAACTTACGTCTCTGCTATTTCAGATAGCGTACTGGGCTAGGCGGCATCTTAAAGCGCGTGGAATGGCAAGTAAAATGCAGTATTAAACTTCTATGATAGGGCAATCAGAGACCCGATTAGATCATTTTATATTTTGGTTAATATAAGAATTCAGCGAAATTCTCTCACATTTGTTCAATTTACGTCGCTCCTATTTCAGATAGCGTATTGGGCTAAGCGGCATCTCAAAGCGCATGAAATGGCGAGTAAAATGCACTATTAAACTTCTAGGATAAGGCAAACAGAGACCCGATTAGATCATTTTATATTACGATTTATATAAGAATTCAGCGTAATTCTATCACATTTGTTCAACTTACGTCGCTCCTATTTCAGATAGCGTACTGGGCTAGGCGGCATCTTAAAGCGCGTGGAATGGCGAGTAAAATGCACTACTTAACTTCTATGATAGGGCAATCAGAGACCTGATTAGATCATTTTATATTTTGTTTAATATAAGATTTCAGGGAAATTCTATCACATTTGTTCAATTTACGTCGCTCCTATTTCAGTTAGCGTATTCGGCTAAGCGGCATCTCAAAGCGCATGAAATGACGAGTGAAATGCACTATTAAACTTCTGGGGTAGGGCAAACAGAGACCCGATTAGATCATTTTACATTATGGTTAATAAAAGAATTCAGCGAAATTCTATCACATTTGTTCAACTTACGTCGCTCCTATTTCAGATAGCGTATTGGGCTAAGCGGCATCTCAAAGCGCATGAAATGGCGAGTAAAATGCACTATGAAACGTCTAGGGTAGGGCAAAAAGAGACCCGATTAGATCATTTTATATTATGGTTAATTTACGAATTCAGCAAAATTCTATCACATTTGTTCAATTTACGTCGCTCCTATTTCAGATAGCGAACTCGGCTAAACGGCATCTCAAAGCGCATGAAATGGCGAATAAAATGCACTATTAAACTTCTAGGCTACGGCGAACAGAGACCCGATCAGATCATTTTACATTATGGTTAATAAAAGAATTCAGCGAAATTCTATCACATTCGTTCAAATTACGTCGCTCCTATTTGAGATAGCGTATCGGGCTAAGCGGCATCTCAAAGCGCATGAAATGGCGAGTAAAATGCACTATTAAACTTCTAGCGTAGGGCAAACAGAGACCCGATTAGATCATTTTATATTATGGTTAATTTAAGAATTCAGCAAAATTCTATCACATTTGTTCAATTTACGTCGTTACTATTTCAGATAGTTTACTGGGCTCGGCGGCATCTCAAAGCGCGTGGAATGGCGAGTGAAATGCACTATTAGACTTCTATGGCAGGGCGAACAGAGACCCGATTAGATCATTTTATATTATGGTTAATTTAAGAATTCAGCGAAATTCTATCACATTTGTTCAATTTACGTCGCTCCTATTTCAGTTAGCGTATTCGGCTAAGCGGCATCTCAAAGCGCATGAAATGGCGAGTAAAATGCACTATTAAAGTTCTAGGGTAGGGCAAACAAAGACCCGATTAAATCATTTTATATTATGGTTAATTTAAGAATTCAGCAAAATTCTATCACATTTGTTCAATTTACGTCGCTCCTATTTCAGATAGCGTACTGGGGTAGGCGGCATCTTAAAGCGCGTGGAATGGCGAGTAAAATGCACTATTAAAATTCTATGATAGGGCAATCAGAGACCCGATTAGATCATATTATATTATGGTTAATTTAAGAATTCAGCAAAATTCTATCACATTTGTTCAATTTACGTCGCTCCTATTTCAGATAGCGTATTGGGCTAGGCGGCATCTTAAAGCGCGTGGAATGGCGAGTAAAATGCAATATTAAAATTCTATGATAGGGCAATCAGCGACCCGATTAGATCATTTTATATTATGGTTAATTTAAGATGTCAGCAAAATTTTATCGCATTTGTTCAACTTACGTCGCTCCTATGTCAGATAGCGTACTGGGCTAGGCGGCATCTTAAAGCGCGTGGAATGGCAAGTAAAATGCACTATTAAACTTCTATGATAAGGCAATCAGAGACCCGATTAGATCATTTTATATTTTGGTTAACATAAGAATTCAGCGAAATTCTATCACATTTGTTCAATTTACGTCGCTCCTATTACAGATAGCTTATTGGGCTTAGCGGCATCACAAAGCGCATGAAATGACGAGTGAAATTCACTATTAAACTTCTATGATAGGGCAATCAGAGACCCGATTAGATCATTTTATATTTTGTTTAATATAAGATTTCGGGGAAATTTTATCACATTTGTTCAATTTACGTCGCTCCTATTTCAGATAGCGAACTCGGCTAAGCGGCACCTCAAAGCGGATGAAATGGCGAATAAAATGCAATATTAAACTTCTAGGCTATGGCGATCAGAGCCCCGATCAGATCATTTTACATTATGGTTAATAAAAGAATTCAGCGAAATTCTATCACATTTGTTCAACTTACGTCGCTGCTATTTTAGATAGCGTACTGGGCTAGGCGACATCTTAAAGCGCATGAAATGGCGAGTGAAATGCACTATTAGACTTCTATAGTAGGGCGAACAGAGACCCGATTAGATCATTTTATATTACGGTTAATATAAGAATTCAGCGTAATTCTATCACATTTGGTCAACTTACGTCGCTCCTATTTCAGATAGCGTACTGGGCTAGGCGGCATCTCAAAGCGAATGAAATGGCGAGTGAATGCACTATTAGACTTCTATGGTAGGGCGAACAGAGACCCGATCAGATCATTTTACATTAAGGTTAATATAAGAATTCACGGAAATTCTATCACATTTGTTCAATTTACGTCGCTCCGATTTCAGATAGCGTACTGGGCTAGGCGGCATCTAAAAGGGCATGAAATGGCGAGTATAATACACTATTAAACTTCTAGGATCAGGCAAACAGAGACCCGATTAGATCATTTTATATTTTGTTTAATATAAGATTTCAGGGAAATTCTATCACATTTGTTCAACTTACGTCGCTCCTATTTCAGATAGCGTACAGGGCTAGGCGGCATCTTAAAGCGCGTGGAATGGCGAGTAAAATGCACTACCAAACTTCTATGATAGGGCAATCAGAGACCTGATTAGATCATATTATATTTTGTTTTATATAAGGTTTCAGCGAAGTTCTATCACATTTGTTCAATTTACGTCGCTCCTATTTCAGATAGCGTATTGGTCTAAACGGCATCTCAAAGCGCATGAAATGGCGAGTGAAATGCACTATTAAACTTCTAGGGTAGGGCAAACAGAGACCCTATTAGATCATTTTATATTATGGTTAATTTAAGAATTCAGCGAAATTCTATCACATTCGTTCAATTTACGTCGCTCCTATTTCAGACAGCGTATTGGGCTAAGCGGCATCTCAAAGCGCATGAAATGTCGAGTGAAATGCACTATTAGACTTCAATGGTAGGGCGAACAGAGACCCGATTAGATCATTTTACATTAAGTTAATATAAGAATTCAGGGAAATTCTATCACACTTGTTCAATTTACGTCGCTCCTATTTCAGATAGCGTATTGGGCTATGCGGCATCTCAAAGCACATGCAATGGCGAGTAAAATGGACTATTAAACTTCTAGGGCAGGGCAAACAAAGACCCGATTAGATCATTTTATATTATGGTTAATTTAAGAATTCAGCGTAATTCTATCACATTTGTTCAACTTACGTCGCTCCTATTTCAGATAGCGTACTGGGCTAGGCGGCATCTTTAAGCGCGTGGAATGGCGAGTAAAATGCACTACTAAACTTCTATGATAGGGCAATCAGAGACACGATTAGATCATTTTATATTTTGTTTAATATAAGATTTCAGGGAAATTCTATCACATTCGTTCAATTTACGTCGCTCCTATTTCAGACAGCGTATTGGGCTAAGCGGCATCTCAAAGCGCATGAAATGTCGAGTGAAATGCACTATTAGACTTCAATGGTAGGGAGAACAGAGACCCGATTAGATCATTTTATATTATGATTAATTTAAGAATTCCGCGAAATTCTATCACATTTGTTCAATTTACGTCGTTACTATTTCAGATAGTTTACTGGGCTCGGCGGCATCTCAAAGCGCGTGGAATGGCGAGTGAAATGCACTATTAGACTTCTATGGCAGGGCGAACAGAGACCCGATTAGATCATTTTATATTATGGTTAATTTAAGAATTCAGCGAAATTCTATCACATTTGTTCAATTTACGTCGCTCCTATTTCAGTTAGCGTATTCGGCTAAGCGGCATCTCAAAGCGCATGAAATGGCGAGTAAAATGCACTATTAAAGTTCTAGGGTAGGGCAAACAAAGACCCGATTAAATCATTTTATATTATGGTTAATTTAAGAATTCAGCAAAATTCTATCACATTTGTTCAATTTACGTCGCTCCTATTTCAGATAGCGTACTGGGGTAGGCGGCATCTTAAAGCGCGTGGAATGGCGAGTAAAATGCACTATTAAAATTCTATGATAGGGCAATCAGAGACCCGATTAGATCATATTATATTATGGTTAATTTAAGAATTCAGCAAAATTCTATCACATTTGTTCAATTTACGTCGCTCCTATTTCAGATAGCGTATTGGGCTAGGCGGCATCTTAAAGCGCGTGGAATGGCGAGTAAAATGCAATATTAAAATTCTATGATAGGGCAATCAGCGACCCGATTAGATCATTTTATATTATGGTTAATTTAAGATGTCAGCAAAATTTTATCGCATTTGTTCAACTTACGTCGCTCCTATGTCAGATAGCGTACTGGGCTAGGCGGCATCTTAAAGCGCGTGGAATGGCAAGTAAAATGCACTATTAAACTTCTATGATAAGGCAATCAGAGACCCGATTAGATCATTTTATATTTTGGTTAACATAAGAATTCAGCGAAATTCTATCACATTTGTTCAATTTACGTCGCTCCTATTACAGATAGCTTATTGGGCTTAGCGGCATCACAAAGCGCATGAAATGACGAGTGAAATTCACTATTAAACTTCTATGATAGGGCAATCAGAGACCCGATTAGATCATTTTATATTTTGTTTAATATAAGATTTCGGGGAAATTTTATCACATTTGTTCAATTTACGTCGCTCCTATTTCAGATAGCGAACTCGGCTAAGCGGCACCTCAAAGCGCATGAAATGGCGAATAAAATGCAATATTAAACTTCTAGGCTATGGCGATCAGAGCCCCGATCAGATCATTTTACATTATGGTTAATAAAAGAATTCAGCGAAATTCTATCACATTTGTTCAACTTACGTCGCTGCTATTTTAGATAGCGTACTGGGCTAGGCGACATCTTAAAGCGCATGAAATGGCGAGTGAAATGCACTATTAGACTTCTATAGTAGGGCGAACAGAGACCCGATTAGATCATTTTATATTACGGTTAATATAAGAATTCAGCGTAATTCTATCACATTTGGTCAACTTACGTCGCTCCTATTTCAGATAGCGTACTGGGCTAGGCGGCATCTCAAAGCGAATGAAATGGCGAGTGAATGCACTATTAGACTTCTATGGTAGGGCGAACAGAGACCCGATCAGATCATTTTACATTAAGGTTAATATAAGAATTCACGGAAATTCTATCACATTTGTTCAATTTACGTCGCTCCGATTTCAGATAGCGTACTGGGCTAGGCGGCATCTAAAAGCGCATGAAATGGCGAGTATAATACACTATTAAACTTCTAGGATCAGGCAAACAGAGACCCGATTAGATCATTTTATATTTTGTTTAATATAAGATTTCAGGGAAATTCTATCACATTTGTTCAACTTACGTCGCTCCTATTTCAGATAGCGTACAGGGCTAGGCGGCATCTTAAAGCGCGTGGAATGGCGAGTAAAATGCACTACTAAACTTCTATGATAGGGCAATCAGAGACCTGATTAGATCATATTATATTTTGTTTTATATAAGATTTCAGCGAAGTTCTATCACATTTGTTCAATTTACGTCGCTCCTATTTCAGATAGCGTATTGGTCTAAGCGGCATCTCAAAGCGCATGAAATGGCGAGTGAAATGCACTATTAAACTTCTAGGGTAGGGCAAACAGAGACCCTATTAGATCATTTTATATTATGGTTAATTTAAGAATTCAGCGAAATTCTATCACATTCGTTCAATTTACGTCGCTCCTATTTCAGACAGCGTATTGGGCTAAGCGGCATCTCAAAGCGCATGAAATGTCGAGTGAAATGCACTATTAGACTTCAATGGTAGGGCGAACAGAGACCCGATTAGATCATTTTACATTAAGTTAATATAAGAATTCAGGGAAATTCTATCACACTTGTTCAATTTACGTCGCTCCTATTTCAGATAGCGTATTGGGCTATGCGGCATCTCAAAGCACATGCAATGGCGAGTAAAATGGACTATTAAACTTCTAGGGCAGGGCAAACAAAGACCCGATTAGATCATTTTATATTATGGTTAATTTAAGAATTCAGCGTAATTCTATCACATTTGTTCAACTTACGTCGCTCCTATTTCAGATAGCGTACTGGGCTAGGCGGCATCTTTAAGCGCGTGGAATGGCGAGTAAAATGCACTACTAAACTTCTATGATAGGGCAATCAGAGACACGATTAGATCATTTTATATTTTGTTTAATATAAGATTTCAGGGAAATTCTATCACATTCGTTCAATTTACGTCGCTCCTATTTCAGACAGCGTATTGGGCTAAGCGGCATCTCAAAGCGCATGAAATGTCGAGTGAAATGCACTATTAGACTTCAATGGTAGGGAGAACAGAGACCCGATTAGATCATTTTATATTATGATTAATTTAAGAATTCCGCGAAATTCTATCACATTTGTTCAATTTACGTCGCTCCTATTACAGATAGTATATTGGGCTTAGCGGCATCTCAAAGCGCATGAAACGACGAGTGAAATGCTATATTAAACTTCTATGATAGGGCAATCAGAGACCCGATTTGATCATTTTATATTTTGTTTAATATAAGATTTCAGGGAAATTTTATCACATTTGTTCAATTTACGTCGCTCCTATTTCAGATAGCGAATTCGGCTAAGCGGCCTCTCAAAGCGCATGAAATAGCGAATAAAATGCACTATTAAACTTCTAGGCTAGGGCGATGAGAGCCCCGATCAGATCATTTAACATCATGGTTAATAAAAGAATTCAGCGAAATTCTATCACATTTGTTCAATTTACATCGCTCCTATTTCAGATAGCGTATTGGGCTATGCGGCATCTCAAAGCGCATGAAATGGCGAATAAATTGCACTATTAAACTTCTAGGGTAGGGCAAACAGAGACCCGATTCGATCATTTTATATTATGGTTAATTTAAGAATTCAGCGAAGTTCTATCACATTTTTTCAATTTACGTCGCTCCTATTTCAGATAGCGTATTGGGCTAAGCAGCATTTCAAAGTGCATGAAATGGCGAGTGAATTGCACTATTAAACTTCTAGGATATGGCAAACAGAGGCCCGATTAGATCATTTTATATTACGGTTAATATAAGAATTCAGCGTAATTCTATCACATTTGTTCATCTTACGTCGCTCCTATTTCAGATAGCGTACTGGGCTAAGCGGCATCTTAAAGCGCGTGGAATGGCGAGTAAAATGCACTATTAAAATTCTATGATAGGGCAATCAGAGACCCGATTAGATCATTTTATATTATGGTTAATTTAAGATCTTAGCAAAATTTTATCGCATTTGTTCAATTTACGTCGCTCCTATTACAGATAGCGTACTGGGCTAGGCGGCATCTCAAAGCGAATGAAATGGCGAGTGAAATGCACCATTAGACTTCTATGGTAGGGCGAACAGAGACCCGATTAGATGATTTTACATTAAGGTTAATATAAGGATTCACGGAAATTCTGTCACATTTGTTCAATTTACGTCGCTCCTATTTCAGATAGCGTACTGGGCTAGGCGGCATCTCAAAGCGAATGAAATGGCGAGTGAATGCACTATTAGACTTCTATGGTAGGGCGAACAGAGACCCGATCAGATCATTTTACATTAAGGTTAATATAAGAATTCACGGAAATTCTATCACATTTGTTCAATTTACGTCGCTCCGATTTCAGATAGCGTACTGGGCTAGGCGGCATCTAAAAGGGCATGAAATGGCGAGTATAATACACTATTAAACTTCTAGGATCAGGCAAACAGAGACCCGATTAGATCATTTTATATTTTGTTTAATATAAGATTTCAGGGAAATTTTATCACATTTGTTCAATTTACGTCGCTCCTATTTCAGATAGCTTATTGGGCTTAGCGGCATCTCAAAGCGCATGAAGTGACGAGTGAAATGCACTATTAAACTGCTAGGGTAGGGAGAACAGAGACCCGATTAGATCATTTTATATTATGATTAATTTAAGAATTCCGCGAAATTCTATCACATTTGTTCAATTTACGTCGCTCCTATTACAGATAGTATATTGGGCTTAGCGGCATCTCAAAGCGCATGAAACGACGAGTGAAATGCTATATTAAACTTCTATGATAGGGCAATCAGAGACCCGATTTGATCATTTTATATTTTGTTTAATATAAGATTTCAGGGAAATTTTATCACATTTGTTCAATTTACGTCGCTCCTATTTCAGATAGCGAATTCGGCTAAGCGGCCTCTCAAAGCGCATGAAATGGCGAATAAAATGCACTATTAAGCTTCTAGGCTAGGGCGATCAGAGCCCCGATCAGATCATTTAACATCATGGTTAATAAAAGAATTCAGCGAAATTCTATCACATTTGTTCAATTTACATCGCTCCTATTTCAGATAGCGTATTGGGCTATGCGGCATCTCAAAGCGCATGAAATGGCGAATAAATTGCACTATTAAACTTCTAGGGTAGGGCAAACAGAGACCCGATTCGATCATTTTATATTATGGTTAATTTAAGAATTCAGCGAAGTTCTATCACATTTTTTCAATTTACGTCGCTCCTATTTCAGATAGCGTATTGGGCTAAGCAGCATTTCAAAGTGCATGAAATGGCGAGTGAATTGCACCATTAGACTTCTATGGTAGGGCGAACAGAGACCCGATTAGATGATTTTACATTAAGGTTAATATAAGGATTCACGGAAATTCTGTCACATTTGTTCAATTTACGTCGCTCCTATTTCAGATAGCGTACTGGGCTAGGCGGCATCTCAAAGCGCATGAAATGACGAGTGAAATGCACCATTAGACTTCTATGGTAGGGCGAACAGAGACCCGATTAGATCATTTTACATTAAGGTTAATATAATGATTCACGGAAATTCTATCACATTTGTTCAATTTACGTCGCTCCTATTTCAGATAGCGTACTGAGCTAGGCGGCATCTCAACAAGCGCATGAAATGACGAGTGAAATGCACCATTAGACTTCTATGGTAGGGCGAACAGAGACCCGAGCAGATGATTTTACATTAAGGTTAATATAAGGATTCACGGAAATTCTATCACATTTGTTTAATTTACGTCGCTCCTATTTCAGATAGCGTACTGGGCTAGGCGGCATCTCAAAGCGCATGAAATGACGAGTGAAATGCACCATTAGACTTCTATGGTAGGGCGAACAGAGACCCGATTAGATCATTTTACGATAAGGTTAATATAAGGATTCACGGAAATTCTATCACATTTGTTCAATTTACGTCGCTCCTATTTCAGATAGCGTACTGGGCTAGGCGGCATCTAAATGCGCATGAAATGGCGAGTATAATGCACTATTAAACTTCTAGGATAAGGCAAACAGAGACCCGATTAGATCATTTTATATTATGGTTGATGTAAGAATTCAGCGAAATTCTATCACATTTGTTCAATTTACGTCGCTCCTATTTCAGATAGCATACTGGGCTAGGCGGCATCTTAAAGCGCGTGGAATGGCAAGTAAAATGCACTATTAAACTTCTATGATAAGGCAATCAGAGACCCGATTAGATCATTTTATATTTTGGTTAACATAAGAATTCAGCGAAATTCTATCACATTTGTTCAATTTACGTCGCTCCTATTTCAGATAGCGTATTGGGCTAAGCGGCATCTCAAAGCGCATGAAATGGCGAGTAAAATGCAATGCTAAACTTCTAGGGTAAGGCAAACAGAGACCCGATTAGATCATTTTATATTATAGTTAATTTAAGAATTCAGCGAAATTCTATCACATTTGTTCAATTTACGTCGCTCATATTTCAGATAGCGTATTGGGCTAAGCGGCATCTCAAAGCGCATGAAATGGCGAGCAAAATGCACAATTAAACTTCTAGGGTAGGGCAATCAGTGACCCGATTAGATCATTTTATATTATAGTTAATTTAAGAATTCAGCGAAATTCTATCACATTTGTTCAATTTACGTCGCTCCTATTTCAGATAGCGTATTGGGCTAAGCGGTATCTCAAAGCGCATGAAATGGCGAGTAAAATGCAATACTAAACTTCTAGGATAAGGCAAACAGAGACCCGATTAGATCATTTTATATTACGGTTAATATAAGAATTCAGCGTAATTCTATCACATTTGTTCTACTTACGTCGCTCCTAATTTAGATAGCGTACTGGGCTAGGCGGCATCTTAAAGCGCGTGGAATGGCGAGTAAAATGCACTGCTAAACATCTATGATAGGGCAACCAGAGACCCGATTAGATCATTTTATATTTTGTTTAATATAAGATTTCAGGGAAATTCTATCACATTTGTTCAATTTACGTCGCTCCTATTTCAGATAGCGTATTGGGCTAAGCGGCATCTCAAGGCACATGAAATGGCGAATAAAATGCGCTATTAAACTTCTAGGCTTGGGCGAACAGAGACCCGATTAGATCATTTTACATTCTGGTTCTTAAAAGAATTCAGCGAAATTCTATCACATTTGTTCAACGTACGTCGCTCCTATTTCAGATAGCGTATTGGGATAAGCGGCATCGAAAAGCGTATGAAATGGCGAGTAAAATGCACAATTATACTACTAGGGTAGGGCAAACAGAGACCCGATTAGATCATTTTATATTGTGGTTAATTTAAGAATTCAGCAAAATTCTATCACATTTGTTCAATTTACGTCGCTCCTATTTCAGATAGCGTATTGGGCTAAGCTGCATCTCAAAGCGCATGAAATGGCCAGTAAAATGCACTATCAAACTTCTAGGATAAGGCAAACAGAGACCCGATTAGATCATTTTATATTACGGTTAATATAAGAATTCAGCGTAATTCTATCACATTTGTTCAACTTACGCCGCTCCTATTTCAGATATCGTACTGGCTAGGCGGCATCTTAAAGCGCGTGGAATGGCGAGTAAAATGCACTATTAAACTTCTAGGATAAGGCAAACAGAGACCCGATTAGATCATTTTATATTACGGTTAATATAAGAATGCAGCGTAATTCTGTCACATTTGTTCAACTTACGTCGCTCCTATTTCAGATAGCGTATTGGGTTAAGCGTCATCTCAAAGCGCATGAAATGGCGAGTGAAATGCACTATTAAACTTCTCGGGTAGGGCGAACAGAGACCCGATTAGATCATTTTACATTAAGGTTAATATAAGTATTCAGCGAGATTCTATCACATTTGTTCAATTTACGTCGCTCCTATTTCAGACAGCTTATTGGGCTTAGCGGCATCTCAAAGCGCATGAAATGGCGAACAAAATGCACTATTAAACTTCTAGGCTAGGGCGAACAGGGACCAGATTAGATCATTTTATATTTTGGTTAATATAAGAATTCTGCGAAATTCTATCACATTTGTTCAACTTACGTCGCTCCTATTTCAGATAGCGTACTGTGCTAGGCGGCATCTTAAAGCTCGTGGAATGGCGAGTAGAATGCACTACTAAACTTCTATGATAGGGCAATCAGAGACCCGATTAGCTCATTTTATATTTTGTTTAATATAAGATTTCAGGGAAATTCTATCACATTTGTTCAATTTACGTCGCTCGTATTTCAGATAGCTTATTGGGCTAAGCGGCATCTGAAGGCGCATGAACTGGCGAGTAAAATGCACTATTAAACTTCTATGATAGGGCAATCAGAGACCCGATTAGATCATTTTATATTTTGGTTAATATAAGAATTCAACGAAATTCTATCACATTTGTTCAATTTACGTCGCTTCTATTACAGATAGCTTATTGGGCTTAGCGGCATCTCAAAGCGCATGAAATGACGAGTGAAATGCACTATTAAACTTCTAGGGTAGGGCAAACAGAGACCCGATTAGGTTATTTTATATTATGGTTAATTTAAGAATTCAGCGAAATTCTATCACATTTGTTCAATTTACGTCGCTCCTATTACAGGTAGCTTATTGGGCTCAGCGGCATCTCAAAGCGCATGAAATGACGAGTGAAATGCATTATTAAACTTCTAGGCTAGGGCGAACAGAGACCCGAGCAGATCATTTTACATTATGGTTAATAAAAGAACTCAGCGAAATTCTATCACATTTGTTCAACTTACGTCGCTCCTATTTCAGATAGCGTACTGGGCTAGGCGCCATCTTAAAGAGCGTGGAATGGCGAGTAAAATGCACTGCTCAACTTTTATGATAGGGCAATCAGAGACCCGATTAGCTCATTTTATATTTTGTTTAATATAAGATTTCAGCGAGATTCTATCACATTCGTTCAATTTACGTCGCTCCAATTTCAGACAGCGTACTGGGCTAGGCGGCATCTTAAAGCGTGTGGAATGGCGAGTAAAATGCACTATTAACCTTCTATGATAGGGCAATCAGAGACCAGACTAGATCATTTTATACTTTGGTTAATATAAGAATTCAGCGAAATTCTATCACATTTGTTCAATTTACGTCGCTCTTATTTCAGATAGCGTATTGGGCTACGCGGCATCTCAAAGCGCATGAAATGACGAGTGAATTGCACTATTATACTTCTAGGGTAGGGCGAACAGAGACCCGAAGAGATCATTTTACATTAAGGTGAATATAAGAATGCAGCGTAATTCTGTCACATTTGTTCAACTTACGTCGCTCCTATTTCAGATAGCGTATTGGGTTAAGCGTCATCTCAAAGCGCATGAAATGGCGAGTGAAATGCACTATTAAACTTCTCGGGTAGGGCGCACAGAGACCCGATTAGATCATTTTACATTAAGGTTAATATAAGTATTCAGCGAGATTCTATCACATTTGTTCAATTTACGTCGCTCCTATTTCAGACAGCTTATTGGGCTTAGCGGCATCTCAAAGCGCATGAAATGGCGAACAAAATGCACTATTAAACTTCTAGGCTAGGGCGAACAGAGACCAGATTAGATCATTTTATATTTTGGTTAATATAAGAATTCTGCGAAATTCTATCACATTTGTTCAACTTACGTCGCTCCTATTTCAGATAGCGTACTGTGCTAGGCGGCATCTTAAAGCTCGTGGAATGGCGAGTAAAATGCACTACTAAACTTCTATGACAGGGCAATCAGAGACCCGATTAGCTCATTTTATATTTTGTTTAATATAAGATTTCAGGGAAATTCTATCACATTTGTTCAATTTACGTCGCTCCTATTTCAGATAGCTTATTGGGCTAAGCGGCATCTGAAGGCGCATGAACTGGCGAGTAAAATGCACTATTAAACTTCTATGATAGGGCAATCAGAGACCCGATTAGATCATTTTATATTTTGGTTAATATAAGAATTCAGCGAAATTCTATCACATTTGTTCAATTTACGTCGTTTCTATTACAGATAGCTTATTGGGCTTAGCGGCATCTCAAAGCGCATGAAATGACGAGTGAAATGCAGTATTAAACTTCTAGGGTAGGGCAAACAGAGACCCGATTAGGTTATTTTATATTATGGTTAATTTAAGAATTCAGCGAAATTCTATCACATTTGTTCAATTTACGTCGCTCCTATTACAGGTAGCTTATTGGGCTCAGCGGCATCTCAAAGCGCATGAAATGACGAGTGAAATGCATCATTAAACTTCCAGGCTAGGGCGAACAGAGACCCGAGCAGATCATTTTACATTATGGTTAATAAAAGAACTCAGCGAAATTCTATCACATTTGTTCAACTTACGTCGCTCCTATTTCAGATAGCGTACTGGGCTAGGCGCCATCTTAAAGAGCGTGGAATGGCGAGTAAAATGCACTGCTCAACTTTTATGATAGGGCAATCAGAGACCCGATTAGCTCATTTTATATTTTGTTTAATATAAGATTTCAGCGAGATTCTATCACATTCGTTCAATTTACGTCGCTCCAATTTCAGACAGCGTACTGGGCTAGGCGGCATCTTAAAGCGTGTGGAATGGCGAGTAAAATGCACTATTAACCTTCTATGATAGGGCAATCAGAGACCAGACTAGATCATTTTATACTTTGGTTAATATAAGAATTCAGCGAAATTCTATCACATTTGTTCAATTTACGTCGCTCTTATTTCAGATAGCGTATTGGGCTACGCGGCATCTCAAAGCGCATGAAATGACGAGTGAAATGCACTATTATACTTCTAGGGTAGGGCGAACAGAGACCCGAAGAGATCATTTTACATTAAGGTGAATATAAGAATGCAGCGTAATTCTGTCACATTTGTTCAACTTACGTCGCTCCTATTTCAGATAGCGTATTGGGTTAAGCGTCATCTCAAAGCGCATGAAATGGCGAGTGAAATGCACTATTAAACTTCTATGATAGGACAATCAGAGACCCGATTAGATCATTTTATATTATGGTTAATTTAAGAATTCAGCAAAATTCTATCACATTTGTTCAATTTCCGTCGCTCCTATTTCAGATAGCGTACTGGGCTAGGCGGCATCTTAAAGCGGGTGGAATGGCGAGTAGAATGCACAATTAAAATTCTATGATAGGGCAATCAGAGACCCGATTAGATCATTTTATATTTTGGTTAATATAAGAATTCAGTGAAATTGTATCACATTTGTTCAATTTACGTCGCTCCTATTTCAAATAGCGTATTGGGCTCAGCGGCATCTCAAAGCGCATGAAATGGCGAGCAAAATGCACTATTAAATTTCTAGGGTAGGGCAAACAGAGACCCGATTAGGTCATTTTATGTTATGGTTAATTTAAGAATTGAGCGAAATTCTATCACATTCGTTCAATTTACGTCGCTCCTATTACAGGTAGCTTATTGGGCTCAGCGGCATCTCAAAGCGCATGAAATGACGAGTGAAATGCATCATTAAACTTCTAGGCTAGGGCGAACAGAGACACGAGCAGATCATTTTACATTATGGTTAATAAAAGAACTCAGCGAAATTCTATCACATTTGTTCAACTTACGTCGCTCCTATTTCAGATAGCGTACTGGGCTAGGCGCCATCTTAAAGAGCGTGGAATGGCGAGTAAAATGCACTGCTCAACTTTTATGATAGGGCAATCAGAGACCCGATTAGCTCATTTTATATTTTGTTTAATATAAGATTTCAGCGAGATTCTATCACATTCGTTCAATTTACGTCGCTCCAATTTCAGACAGCGTACTGGGCTAGGCGGCATCTTAAAGCGTGTGGAATGGCGAGTAAAATGCACTATTAACCTTCTATGATAGGGCAATCAGAGACCAGACTAGATCATTTTATACTTTGGTTAATATAAGAATTCAGCGAAATTCTATCACATTTGTTCAATTTACGTCGCTCTTATTTCAGATAGCGTATTGGGCTACGCGGCATCTCAAAGCGCATGAAATGACGAGTGAAATGCACTATTATACTTCTAGGGTAGGGCGAACAGAGACCCGAAGAGATCATTTTACATTAAGGTGAATATAAGAATGCAGCGTAATTCTGTCACATTTGTTCAACTTACGTCGCTCCTATTTCAGATAGCGTACTGGACCAAGCGGCATCTTAAAGCAGGTGGAATGGCGAGTAAAATGCACTATTAAACTTCTATGATAGGACAATCAGAGACCCGATTAGATCATTTTATATTATGGTTAATTTAAGAATTCAGCAAAATTCTATCACATTTGTTCAATTTCCGTCGCTCCTATTTCAGATAGCGTACTGGGCTAGGCGGCATCTTAAAGCGGGTGGAATGGCGAGTAGAATGCACAATTAAAATTCTATGATAGGGCAATCAGAGACCCGATTAGATCATTTTATATTTTGGTTAATATAAGAATTCAGTGAAATTGTATCACATTTGTTCAATTTACGTCGCTCCTATTTCAAATAGCGTATTGGGCTCAGCGGCATCTCAAAGCGCATGAAATGGCGAGCAAAATGCACTATTAAATTTCTAGGGTAGGGCAAACAGAGACCCGATTAGGTCATTTTATGTTATGGTTAATTTAAGAATTGAGCGAAATTCTATCACATTCGTTCAATTTACGTCGCTCCTATTTCAGATAGCGTATTGGGCAAAGCGGCATCTCAAAGCGCATGAAATGACGAGTAAAATGCACTATTAAACTTCTAGGGTAGGGCAAGCAGAGACCCGATTAGATCATTTTATATTACGGTTAATATAAGAATGCAGCGTAATTCTATCACATTTGTTCATCTTACGTCGCTCCTATTTCAGATAGCGTACTGGGCTAGGCGGCATCTTAAAGCGCATGAAATGACGAGTGAAATGCACCATTAGACTTCTATGGTAGGGCGAACAGAGACCCGATTAGATCATTTTACGATAAGGTTAATATAAGGATTCACGGAAATTCTATCACATTTGTTCAATTTACGTCGCTCCTATTTCAGATAGCGTACTGGGCTAGGCGGCATCTCAAAGCGAATGAAATGGCGAGTGAAATGCACCATTAGACTTCTATGGTAGGGCGAACAGAGACCCGATTAGATGATTTTACATTAAGGTTAATATAAGGATTCACGGAAATTCTATCACATTTGTTCAATTTACGTCGCTCCTATTTCAGATAGCGTACTGGGCTAGGCGGCATCTCAAAGCGCATGAAATGACGAGTGAAATGCACCATTAGACTTCTATGGTAGGGCGAACAGAGACCCGATTAGATCATTTTACATTAAGGTTAATATAATGATTCACGGAAATTCTATCACATTTGTTCAATTTACGTCGCTCCTATTTCAGATAGCGTACTGAGCTAGGCGGCATCTCAAAGCGCATGAAATGACGAGTGAAATGCACCATTAGACTTCTATGGTAGGGCGAACAGAGACCCGATTAGATGATTTTACATTAAGGTTAATATAAGGATTCACGGAAATTCTATCACATTTGTTCAATTTACGTCGCTCCTATTTCAGATAGCGTACT
Organism: Macropis europaea; assembly: GCA_916610135.2. Taxonomy (NCBI): domain Eukaryota; kingdom Metazoa; phylum Arthropoda; class Insecta; order Hymenoptera; family Melittidae; genus Macropis; species Macropis europaea. Next base: position 163,280 of record CAKAJE020000293.1, read on the forward strand.
GGGCTAGGCGGCATCTAAAAGCGCATGAAATGGCGAGTATAATGCACTATTAAACTTCTAGGATAAGGCAAACAGAGACCCGATTAGATCATTTTATATTATGGTTGATGTAAGAATTCAGCGAAATTCTATCACATTTGTTCAATTTACGTCGCTCCTATTTCAGATAGCATACTGGGCTAGGCGGCATCTTAAAGCGCGTGGAATGGCAAGTAAAATGCACTATTAAACTTCTATGATAAGGCAATCAGAGACCCGATTAGATCATTTTATATTTTGGTTAACATAAGAATTCAGCGAAATTCTATCACATTTGTTCAATTTACGTCGCTCCTATTTCAGATAGCGTATTGGGCTAAGCGGCATCTCAAAGCGCATGAAATGGCGAGTAAAATGCAATGCTAAACTTCTAGGGTAAGGTAAACAGAGACCCGATTAGATCATTTTATATTATAGTTAATTTAAGAATTCAGCGAAATTCTATCACATTTGTTCAATTTACGTCGCTCATATTTCAGATAGCGTATTGGGCTAAGCGGCATCTCAAAGCGCATGAAATGGCGAGCAAAATGCACAATTAAACTTCTAGGGTAGGGCAATCAGTGACCCGATTAGATCATTTTATATTATAGTTAATTTAAGAATTCAGCGAAATTCTATCACATTTGTTCAATTTACGTCGCTCCTATTTCAGATAGCGTATTGGGCTAAGCGGTATCTCAAAGCGCATGAAATGGCGAGTAAAATGCAATACTAAACTTCTAGGATAAGGCAAACAGAGACCCGATTAGATCATTTTATATTACGGTTAATATAAGAATTCAGCGTAATTCTATCACATTTGTTCTACTTACGTCGCTCCCTAATTTAGATAGCGTACTGGGCTAGGCGGCATCTTAAAGCGCGTGGAATGGCGAGTAAAATGCACTGCTAAACATCTATGATAGGGCAACCAGAGACCCGATTAGATCATTTTATATTTTGTTTAATATAAGATTTCAGGGAAATTCTATCACATTTGTTCAATTTACGTCGCTCCTATTTCAGATAGCGTATTGGGCTAAGCGGCATCTCAAGGCACATGAAATGGCGAATAAAATGCGCTATTAAACTTCTAGGCTTGGGCGAACAGAGACCCGATTAGATCATTTTACATTCTGGTTCTTAAAAGAATTCAGCGAAATTCTATCACATTTGTTCAACGTACGTCGCTCCTATTTCAGATAGCGTATTGGGATAAGCGGCATCGAAAAGCGTATGAAATGGCGAGTAAAATGCACAATTATACTACTAGGGTAGGGCAAACAGAGACCCGATTAGATCATTTTATATTGTGGTTAATTTAAGAATTCAGCAAAATTCTATCACATTTGTTCAATTTACGTCGCTCCTATTTCAGATAGCGTATTGGGGTAAGCTGCATCTCAAAGCGCATGAAATGGCCAGTAAAATGCACTATCAAACTTCTAGGATAAGGCAAACAGAGACCCGATTAGATCATTTTATATTACGGTTAATATAAGAATTCAGCGTAATTCTATCACATTTGTTCAACTTACGCCGCTCCTATTTCAGGTAGCGTACTGGGCTAGGCGGCATCTTAAAGCGCGTGGAATGGCGAGTAAAATGCACTATTAAACTTCTAGGATAAGGCAAACAGAGACCCGATTAGATCATTTTATATTACGGTTAATATAAGAATGCAGCGTAATTCTGTCACATTTGTTCAACTTACGTCGCTCCTATTTCAGATAGCGTATTGGGTTAAGCGTCATCTCAAAGCACATGAAATGGCGAGTGAAATGCACTATTAAACTTCTCGGGTAGGGCGAACAGAGACCCGATTAGATCATTTTACATTAAGGTTAATATAAGTATTCAGCGAGATTCTATCACATTTGTTCAATTTACGTCGCTCCTATTTCAGACAGCTTATTGGGCTTAGCGGCATCTCAAAGCGCATGAAATGGCGAACAAAATGCACTATTAAACTTCTAGGCTAGGGCGAACAGGGACCAGATTAGATCATTTTATATTTTGGTTAATATAAGAATTCTGCGAAATTCTATCACATTTGTTCAACTTACGTCGCTCCTATTTCAGATAGCGTACTGTGCTAGGCGGCATCTTAAAGCTCGTGGAATGGCGAGTAGAATGCACTACTAAACTTCTATGATAGGGCAATCAGAGACCCGATTAGCTCATTTTATATTTTGTTTAATATAAGATTTCAGGGAAATTCTATCACATTTGTTCAATTTACGTCGCTCGTATTTCAGATAGCTTATTGGGCTAAGCGGCATCTGAAGGCGCATGAACTGGCGAGTAAAATGCACTATTAAACTTCTATGATAGGGCAATCAGAGACCCGATTAGATCATTTTATATTTTGGTTAATATAAGAATTCAACGAAATTCTATCACATTTGTTCAATTTACGTCGCTCCTATTTCAGATAGCGTATTGGGATAAGCGGCATCTCAAAGCGCATGAAATGGCGAGTAAAATGCACTATTAAACTTCTAGGGTAGGGCGAACAGAGACCCGATTAGATCATTTTACATTAAGGTTACTATAAGTCTTCAGCGAGATTCTATCACATTTGTTCAATTTACGTCGCTCCAATTTCAGACAGCGTACTGGGCTAGGCGGCATCTTAAAGCGTGTGGAATGGCGAGTAAAATGCACTATTAACCTTCTATGATAGGGCAATCAGAGACCAGACTAGATCATTTTATACTTTGGTTAATATAAGAATTCAGCGAAATTCTATCACATTTGTTCAATTTACGTCGCTCTTCTTTCAGATAGCGTATTGGGCTTAGCGGCATCTCAAAGCGCATGAAATGACGAGTGAAATGCACTATTATACTTCTAGGGTAGGGCGAACAGAGACCCGAAGAGATCATTTTACATTAAGGTGAATATAAGAATGCAGCGTAATTCTGTCACATTTGTTCAACTTACGTCGCTCCTATTTCAGATAGCGTATTGGGTTAAGCGTCATCTCAAAGCGCATGAAATGGCGAGTGAAATGCACTATTAAACTTCTGGGGTAGGGCGAACAGAGACCCGATTAGATCATTTTACATTAAGGTTAATATAAGTATTCAGGGAAATTCTATCACATTTGTTCAATTTACGTCGCTCCTATTTCAGACAGCTTATTGGGCTAAGCGGCATCTGAAGGCGCATGAACTGGCGAGTAAAATGCACTATTAAACTTCTATGATAGGGCAATCAGAGACCCGATTAGATCATTTTATATTTTGGTTAATATAAGAATTCAACGAAATTCTATCACATTTGTTCAATTTACGTCGCTTCTATTACAGATAGCTTATTGGGCTTAGCGGCATCTCAAAGCGCATGAAATGACGAGTGAAATGCAGTATTAAACTTCTAGGGTAGGGCAAACAGTGACCCGATTAGGTTATTTTATATTATGGTTAATTTAAGAATTCAGCGAAATTCTATCACATTTGTTCAATTTACGTCGCTCCTATTACAGGTAGCTTATTGGGCTCAGCGGCATCTCAAAGCGCATGAAATGACGAGTGAAATGCATTATTAAACTTCTAGGCTAGGGCGAACAGAGACCCGAGCAGATCATTTTACATTATGGTTAATAAAAGAACTCAGCGAAATTCTATCACATTTGTTCAACTTACGTCGCTCCTATTTCAGATAGCGTACTGGGCTAGGCGCCATCTTAAAGAGCGTGGAATGGCGAGTAAAATACACTGCTCAACTTTTATGATAGGGCAATCAGAGACCCGATTAGCTCATTTTATATTTTGTTTAATATAAGATTTCAGCGAGATTCTATCACATTCGTTCAATTTACGTCGCTCCAATTTCAGACAGCGTACTGGGCTAGGCGGCATCTTAAAGCGTGTGGAATGGCGAGTAAAATGCACTATTAACCATCTATGATAGGGCAATCAGAGACCAGACTAGATCATTTTATACTTTGGTTAATATAAGAATTCAGCGAAATTCTATCACATTTGTTCAATTTACGTCGCTCTTATTTCAGATAGCGTATTGGGCTACGCGGCATCTCAAAGCGCATGAAATGACGAGTGAAATGCACTATTATACTTCTAGGGTAGGGCGAACAGAGACCCGAAGAGATCATTTTACATTAAGGTGAATATAAGAATGCAGCGTAATTCTGTCACATTTGTTCAACTTACGTCGCTCCTATTTCAGATAGCGTATTGGGTTAAGCGTCATCTCAAAGCGCATGAAATGGCGAGTGAAATGCACTATTAAACTTCTATGATAGGGCAATCAGAGACCCGATTATATCATTTTATATTTTGTTTAATACAAGATTTCAGGGAAATTCTATCACATTTGTTCAATTTACGTCGCTCCTATTTCAGATAGCTTATTGGGCTAAGCGGCATCTGAAGTCGCATGAACTGGCGAGTAAAATGCACTATTAAACTTCTATGATAGGGCAATCAGAGACCCGATTAGATCATTTTATATTTTGGTTAATATAAGAATTCAACGAAATTCTATCACATTTGTTCAACTTACGTCGTTCCTATTTCAGATAGCGTACTGGACTAAGCGGCATCTTAAAGCGCGTGGAATGGCGAGTAAAATGCACTATTAAACTTCTATGATAGGACAATCAGAGACCCGATTAGATCATTTTATATTATGGTTAATTTAAGAATTCAGCAAAATTCTATCACATTCGTTCAATTTCCGTCGCTTCTATTTCAGATAGCGTACTGGGCTAGGCGGCATCTTAAAGCGGGTGGAATGGCGAGTAGAATGCACAATTAAAATTCTATGATAGGGCAATCAGAGACCCGATTAGATCATTTTATATTTTGGTTAATATAAGAATTCAGCGTAATCCTATCACATTTGTTAAACTTACGTCGCTCCTATTTCAGATAGCGTACTGGGCTAGGCGGCATCATATAGCACGTGGAAGGGCGAGTAAAATGCACTATGAAACTTCTAGGGTAGGGCAAACAGAGACCCTATTAGATCATTTTATATTAAGGTTAATTTAAGAATTCAGCAAAATTCTATCACATTTGTTCAACTTACGTCGCTCCTATTTCAGATAGCGTACTGGGCTAGGCGGCATCTTAAATCGCGTGGAATGGCGGGTAAATTGCACTATTAAACTTCTATGATAAGGCAATCAGAGACCCAATTAGATCATTTTATATTTTGTTCAACATAAGATTTCAGGGAAATTCTATCACATTTGTTCAATTTACGTCGCTCCTATTTCAGATAGCGTATTGGGCTACGCGGCATCTCAAAGCGCATGAAATGGTGAATAAAATGCACTACTAAACTTCTAGGCTAGGGCGAACAGTGACCCGATTACATCATTTTAAATTATGGTTAATAAAAGAATTCAGCGAAATTCTATCACATTTGTTCAATTTACGTCGTTCCTATTTCAGATAGCGTACTGGGCTGGGCGGCATCTTAAAGCGCGTGGAATGGCGAGTAAAATGCACTATTAAACTTCTAGGGTAGGGCAAACAGAGACCCTATTAGATCATTTTATATTATGATTAATTTAAGAATTCAGCAAAATTCAATCACATTTGTGCAATTTACGTCGCTCCTATTTCAGATAGCGTACTGGGCTAGGCGGCATCTTAAAACGCGTGGAATGGCGAGTAAAACGCACTATTAAACTTCTATGGTAGGGCAATCAGAGACCCCATTAGTTCATTTTATATTTTTGTCAATATATGAATTCAACGAAATTCTATCACATTTGTTCAATTTACGTCGCTCCTATTTCAGATAGCGTATTGGGCTAGGCGGCATCTCAAAGCGTATGAAATGGCGAATAAAATGCACTATTAAAGTTCTATGATAGGGCAATCAGAGACACGATTAGATCATTTTACATTATGGTTAATAAAAGAATTCAGCGAAATTCTATCACATTTGTTCAATTTACATCGCTCCTATTCCAGATAGCGTATTGGGATAAGCGGCATCTCAAAGCGCATGAAATGTCTAATAAAATGCACTATTAAACTTCTAGGCTAGGGCAAACAGAGACCCGATTAGATCATTTTACATTGAGGTTAATATAAGAATTCAGGGAAATTCTATCACATTTGTTCAATTTAGGTGGCTCCTATATCAGATAGCGTATTGGGCTATGCGGCATCTCAAAGCGCATGAAATGGCGAGGAAAATGCACTATTAAACATCTAGGGTAGAGCAAACAGAGACCCGATTAGTTCATTTTATATTATAGTGAATTTAAGAATTCAGCGAAATTCTCTCACATTTGTTCAAATAACGTCGATCCTATTTCAGATAGGGTATTAGGCTAAGCGGCATCTCAAAGCGCATGAAATGGCGAGTAAAATGCACTATTAAACTTCTAGGATAAGGCAAACAGAGACCCGATTAGATCATTTTATATTTCGGTTAATATAAGAATTCAGCGTAATTCTATCACATTTGTTCAACTTACGTCGCTCCTATTTCAGATAGCGTACTGGGCTAGGCGGCATCTTAAAGCGCGTGGAATGGCGAGTAAAATGCACTACTAAACTTCTATGATAGGGCAATCAGAGACACAATTAGATCATTTTATATTTTGTTCAATATAAGATTTCAGGGAAATTCTATCACATTTGTTCAATTTACGTCGCTCCTATTTCAGATAGCGTATGGGGCTAAGCGGCATCTCAAAGCGCATGAAATGGCGAGTAAAATGCACTATTAAACTTCTGGGGTAAGGCAAACAGAGACCCGATTAGATCATTTTATATTACGGTTAATATAAGAATTCAGCAAAATTCTATCACATTTGTTCAATTTACGTCGTTCCTATTTCAGATAGCATACTGGGCTAGGCGCATCTTAAAGAGCGTGGAATGGCGAGTAAAATGCACTATTAAACTTCTATGATAGGGCAATCAGAGACCCGATTAGATCATTTTATATTTTGGTTAATATAAGGATTCAGCGAAATTCTATCACATTTGTTCAATTTACGTCGCTCCTATTTCAGATAGCTTATTGGGCTAAGCGGCATCTCAAAGCGCATGAAATGACGAGTGAAATGCACTATTAAACTTCTAGGGTAGGGCGAACAGAGACTCGATTTGATCAGTTTACATTAATGTTAATATGAGAATTCAGCGAAATTCTATCACATTTGTTCACTTTACGTCGCTCCTATTTCAGATAGCTTATTGGGCTAAGCGGCATCTCAAAGCGCATGAAATGTCGAGTGAAATGCACTATTAAACTTCTAGGGTAGGGCGAACATCGACTCGATTAGATCATTTTATATTATGGTTAATTTAAGAATTCAGCGGAATTCTATCACATTTGTTCAATTTACGACGCTCCTATTTCAGATAGCGTACTGGGCTAGACGGCATCTTAAAGCACGTGGAAGGGCGAGTAAAATGCACTACTAAACTTCTATGATAGGGCAATCAGAGACCCGATTAGATCATTTTATATTTTGTTCAATATAAGATTTCGGGGAAATTCTATCACATTTGTTCAATTTACGTCGCTCTATTTCAGATAGCGTATTGGGCTAGACGGTATCTTAAAGCGCCTGGAAGGGCGAGTAAAATGCACTACTAAACTTCTATGATAGGGCAATCAGAGCCCCAATTAGATCATTTTATATTTTGTTCAATATAAGATTTCAGGGAAATTCTATCACATTTGTTCAATTTACGTCGCTCCTATTTCAGATAGCGTATTGGGCTAAGCGGCATCTCAAAGCGCATGAAATGACGAGTAAAATGCACTATTAAACTTCTATGGTAGGGCAAACAGAGACCCGATTAGATACTTTTATATTATAGTTAATTTGAGAATTCAGCGAAATTCTACCACATTTGTTCTATTTACGTCGCTCCTATTTCAGATAGCGCATTGGGCTAAGCGGCATCTCTAAGCGCATGAAATGGCGAGTAAAATGCACTATTAATCTTCTAGGGTAAGGCAAACAGAGACCCGATTGGATCATTTTATATTATGGTTAATATAAGAATTCAGCGTAATTCTATCACATTTGTTCAACTTACGTCGCTCCTGTTTCAGATAGCGTACTGGGCTAGACGGCATCTTAAAGCGCGTGGAAGGGCGAGTAAAATGCACTATTAAACTTCTAGGATAAGCCAAACAGATACCCGATTAGATCATTTTATATTACGGTTAATATAAGAATTCAGCGTAATCCTATCACATTTGTTCTACTTACGTCGCTCCTAATTTAGATAGCGTACTGGGCTAGGCGGCATCTTAAAGCGCGTGGAATGGCGAGTAAAATGCACTGCTAAACATCTATGATAGGGCAATCAGAGACCCGATTAGATCATTTTATATTTTGTTTAATATAAGATTTCAGGGAAATTCTATCACATTTGTTCAATTTACGTCGCTCCTATTTCAGATAGCGTATTGGGCTAAGCGGCATCTCAAGGCACATGAAATGGCGAATAAAATGCGCTATTAAACTTCTAGGCTTGGGCGAACAGAGACCCGATTAGATCATTTTACATTCTGGTTCTTAAAAGAATTCAGCGAAATTCTATCACATTTGTTCAACGTACGTCGCTCCTATTTCAGATAGCGTATTGGGATAAGCGGCATCGAAAAGCGTATGAAATGGCGAGTAAAATGCACAATTAAACTACTAGGGTAGGGCAAACAGAGACCCGATTAGATCATTTTATATTGTGGTTAATTTAAGAATTCAGCAAAATTCTATCACATTTGTTCAATTTACGTCGGTCCTATTTCAGATAGCGTATTGGGCTAAGCTGCATCTCAAAGCGCATGAAATGGCCAGTAAAATGCACTATCAAACTTCTAGGATAAGGCAAACAGAGACCCGATTAGATCATTTTATATTACGGTTAATATAAGAATTCAGCGTAATTCTATCACATTTGTTCAACTTACGCCGCTCCTATTTCAGGTAGCGTACTGGGCTAGGCGGCATCTTAAAGCGCGTGGAATGGCGAGTAAAATGCACTATTAAACTTCTAGGATAAGGCAAACAGAGACCCGATTAGATCATTTTATATTACGGTTAATATAAGAATTCAGCGTAATCCTATCACATTTGTTCTACTTACGTCGCTCCTAATTTAGATAGCGTACTGGGCTAGGCGGCATCTTAAAGCGCGTGGAATGGCGAGTAAAATGCACTGCTAAACATCTATGATAGGGCAATCAGAGACCCGATTAGATCATTTTATATTTTGTTTAATATAAGATTTCAGGGAAATTCTATCACATTTGTTCAATTTACGTCGCTCCTATTTCAGATAGCGTATTGGGCTAAGCGGCATCTCAAGGCACATGAAATGGCGAATAAAATGCGCTATTAAACTTCTAGGCTTGGGCGAACAGAGACCCGATTAGATCATTTTACATTCTGGTTCTTAAAAGAATTCAGCGAAATTCTATCACATTTGTTCAACGTACGTCGCTCCTATTTCAGATAGCGTATTGGGATAAGCGGCATCGAAAAGCGTATGAAATGGCGAGTAAAATGCACAATTAAACTACTAGGGTAGGGCAAACAGAGACCCGATTAGATCATTTTATATTGTGGTTAATTTAAGAATTCAGCAAAATTCTATCACATTTGTTCAATTTACGTCGCTCCTATTTCAGATAGCGTATTGGGCTAAGCTGCATCTCAAAGCGCATGAAATGGCCAGTAAAATGCACTATCAAACTTCTAGGATAAGGCAAACAGAGACCCGATTAGATCATTTTATATTACGGTTAATATAAGAATTCAGCGTAATTCTATCACATTTGTTCAACTTACGCCGCTCCTATTTCAGGTAGCGTACTGGGCTAGGCGGCATCTTAAAGCGCGTGGAATGGCGAGTAAAATGCACTATTAAACTTCTAGGATAAGGCAAACAGAGACCCGATTAGATCATTTTATATTACGGTTAATATAAGAATGCGGCGTAATTCTTTCACATCTGTTCAATTTACGTCGCTCCTATTTCAGATAGCTTATTGGGCTAAGCGGCATGTCAAAGCGCATGAAATGACGAGTGAAATGCACTGTTAAACTTCTATGATAGGGCAATCAGAGACCCGATTATATCATTTTATATTTTGTTTAATACAAGATTTCAGGGAAATTCTATCACATTTGTTCAATTTACGTCGCTCCTATTTCAGATAGCTTATTGGGCTAAGCGGCATCTGAAGTCGCATGAACTGGCGAGTAAAATGCACTATTAAACTTCTATGATAGGGCAATCAGAGACCCGATTAGATCATTTTATATTTTGGTTAATATAAGAATTCAACGAAATTCTATCACATTTGTTCAACTTACGTCGTTCCTATTTCAGATAGCGTACTGGACTAAGCGGCATCTTAAAGCGCGTGGAATGGCGAGTAAAATGCACTATTAAACTTCTATGATAGGACAATCAGAGACCCGATTAGATCATTTTATATTATGGTTAATTTAAGAATTCAGCAAAATTCTATCACATTCGTTCAATTTCCGTCGCTTCTATTTCAGATAGCGTACTGGGCTAGGCGGCATCTTAAAGCGGGTGGAATGGCGAGTAGAATGCACTATTAAACTTCTAGGGTAAGGCAAACAGGGACCCGATTAGATCATTTTATATTACGGTTAATATAAGAATTCAGCGTAATCCTATCACATTTGTTAAACTTACGTCGCTCCTATTTCAGATAGCGTACTGGGCTAGGCGGCATCATATAGCACGTGGAAGGGCGAGTAAAATGCACTATGAAACTTCTAGGGTAGGGCAAACAGAGACCCTATTAGATCATTTTATATTAAGGTTAATTTAAGAATTCAGCAAAATTCTATCACATTTGTTTAACTTACGTCGCTCCTATTTCAGATAGCGTACTGGGCTAGGCGGCATCTTAAATCGCGTGGAATGGCGGGTAAAATTGCACTATTAAACTTCTATGATAAGGCAATCAGAGACCCAATTAGATCATTTTATATTTTGTTCAACATAAGATTTCAGGGAAATTCTATCACATTTGTTCAA